>APFE030954848.1:0-35234 GCA_000404065.3 Pinus taeda
GTGTTCTCCTTCCTTAAGGAGTGAATGTATGGTGTTGCCCTACCTTAAGGGTTTGATAATAAATAAGCATTTCTATTTATTCAGATCTTGTTATTCTTGGGTTTATTTATATTTTCATATAATTCCGAGTTAGATCTACAACAAGTGGTATCAGAGCTATAACAATTGGTAACAGAGCTATATGAAATAGGCCTAGATCCACAACAATTGGTATCAGAGCACTTTCTCGGGGAAAACGGTGGATTTTTTTCGACTTTTTGCAGGATTTCAAGGGCGCATTTATAAATCAAATCTGTACATTTTGGTACAAGATCTGCAAAATCAGATTGTAGATCTGAATTCTATGTGAAAAAATACATGATTTCGAAAAAAAATCGGTCAAATCGGAGTCCGGATAAATGCGATATCGTTGATTTAAAAATCAGTGGGGTTGCAGACACTTTTTCAGGGCAGCGAATTTGTGGCATAAATCTAGACGTCCTGGTGCAAAATATAATTGTAGATCTGGATTCTATGTGAAAAAATAGCCAATTTCAAAAGAAAAAATCGGTTGAATCGGAGTCCAGATGAGGGAGATATCGCTGATTTAAAATAAGCTCTTTTTGCAGAAATTTTGGTGACGACGGGAGAGTTGCAGCACAGATCTAAAATTCCAGTTCCTAGAACAATATTTCTATCACATGGGTAGATGCAGAATGATTGTTCCATTTCTGAAAATAGGTCATAATAAGGATTCTGAACAATATTGGCGAAACTGTGACAAGTTCAATTTTTTTGCAAGCAAACGAATTTTTTCTCAAACCCTCTTCATGGAAAAGTTCACTGGAAAAGATGATAGCCCTAATATTGAAGAATTCATACAAAATCTAACGAACATAATTGGGGAGGGATGGAATTGTATGGTACCACTTTTGTTGAAAGAAGAGGCCACCATATGGTGGAAATCATTGGGCATCACTAACTTGGCCAAAGTCTCAGATGAAGAAATGGAAAAACTCCTTATGGACAAATGGTCTCGGGCTAGAAAACAAGATAAGGGGAAACATGTGGGGTTATTTCCTACTGGTATATCCTTATTGCAGGTTCATGGGTTGATTCAGAAGGAGAAGATTGTTGTGTCTATAAATCCTAGTTGCAAGCATAATTTTATCAATGTTAATTTGGCAAAAGAATTGCAAGTCCCAGCAAAACATATTGAAAATACACAGGTTGATGATAAGGATGTTCAAATTTATAAGGATTTGAAACTTTCTATGGATAAGTATGTGTTTCATGGTGGTTTTAATGCTTCAGATATGGATAACATGGATGTTGTTTTGGGATACCCTTGGATGGAATTAGTGGGTACTATAAATATTAATGTGCAGAAGAAATTCCTGAAGCTCTGGTATAAAAAGAAGAAAATTACGTTACAGGATATTTCCATTAATAAGCAGGTATAGTCCAAGGAGATTGAAGCAGAAGATGTTACAGGGACTAACATATCAGATGATGAGCAGTTGATGGTCGAGAATCAAACACAGACAGAGGTTGAAGCCGAAAAGGTAACAGGTGCTGAAACATCTGATGAGGGTTCAGTGGTTGAAGTCATATTGGAAAAGAAGACACCACAACAGGTACCACAGTAGGGCGAATTAAGGAAAAAGACATCGTGGGTTAAAACTTCAACATATCATCACCCACACACCCCGCAAGGTAACCATCAATATGGAAACCAAGTAGTCACAACCCCGTATGACGGATAGCGAGGAGCGAAGATCCACCTACTACACATCAAAATAGAAGAGCTGCCACGGTCAACTTCAATATCAAGCGAGCGAGGCACCAGCAAGATCGAGGGTTCACCTTTCTCTTGGATGACTAGATGCACGTGCATGGTACCAGTGGACTACTCTTTTGAGTAGATCTTATTATTTGTGTTCTTCCCATGTTTCGGGGATGAAACATGCTTAGGAGGGTGGAATTTTATATACCTAGGGGGGATAATATGGGGTACCAAGGGAGGTACCGAAGGTAATAATGTAATAATGAGATGGGCCATAGTAATAAATAAGGTGGTTAACCCATATCATGTAAGGGACCAGAAGTAGTTAGTAATAATGTAATGGGTCCATGGAATTAGTGGATGGTATGAGGGAACCATGGTAATGATCCATGGTATTGCATGTATGAGGCCTATATAGAGGCTAGAGACTCCACATGGAGAGATGTCAAGAAATATAGTCAAGGAATATTGTATGAACAAGCATATGGCTTGTGGAGTGTTCTCCTTCCTTAAGGAGTGAATGTATGGTGTTGCCCTACCTTAAGGGTTTGATAATAAAGAAGCATTTCTATCTATTCAGATCTTGTTATTTTTGGGTTTATTTATATTTTCATATAATTTTGGGTTAGATCTACAATAAAACCATTTCCATCTGCAGTAGGACTTTTAGATCCATAGTCTTCGGACCTTGTGGTAACCATAACTTGCAAAGACATCATCATGATGTCTACCAATGTGGAAGAGGAAGATGGGTTACATGAAACCATCTTATTGTCCTGAGAAGGAAATGGATCCTTCAAAACAATGAGTGTAGGTTAACCCTTAACGAATTTAGAAACTTCAACACGACGACGACATTCCTTGGTGTAATGATCATCATCACAGATGAAAACAAGATTGCCAGGTTTCTTATTTTCATGAGACAATTCATTCTTGTTTGAATTATCCTTGGGAGAAGTGTCATGTTTCGATTTTACTTTTCCTTTATTTTTACCTCTGGATTTATTATTTTCATTAGTAGATGAATCTATGACATTTATTTCAGAAGTAATTTTAGGAGAAGGATCTTCTTCGGGTGAATCTAGTAAGGCCAAAATCTAAGTCCTTTTAGAATTTCTTTTTTCATTCTTAAATTTTTGTCTAAAAAAACCAATTACACCATTAGTAGTGTGTGATCTTGTAAGATTTGGGTTGGCTTGACCTAGACAAGCCAAATCTAGATATTTTTCATACAAAGCGCCAGACTGAGTATAAACAAGATCTAAGTACTTGGCATAAGCAATAACTTTCTCTTCAATTAAAATGCCACCTTTAGCAATATCTTCAATAATTATTGTTGTTATCACTCAAAAATTTTCCCTAGAAGTTATCAGAAGAAGGAAAAGATCGAGGTAACTACAAACCAATCTTCTAAGTATAGGCTCTAGGAAACCTATGACTCAGAGAGGGCTCTCTCTATATAATTTTGCTTTGTTTTCTGGGATTTTAGGCTAGTCCTTAGTTCATTGGGATTTTGGTTTTGTATTGGAATGTGGATGGTTGAATCCTTGAATAGATTGATAGAATGATGTCTCTGGATATTGGGCTATGGAGACAAAGAAGGGTAGAAAAAGTGGGATTAAATCATTAAAGGGAATGTTCAATGGGAAAGCTAGCAGAGTGAAGCATAGGTTTTAGGTCAAATGGGTGAAATGATTTTAAGCAGGGTGAGAGGGCACTTAATAATCCTCAAACTGGGATTAAAATGTGGAACAGAGGATGATCATGAGCAAAGGGTAGTTAAGAATCCTTTACTATAGACCAGAGGGAAGCTACCTGAATTAAGAAGCAATCAAGAATTCCTTAACCTAGATAATTTAGCAAAAAACATAAAAATGCATAATAGTCAAAACAGAATGCAGTGAAGCAAGTTCTTAGATATCATTCCATATTATAGCATTTATATTTCAGATACATTTAAGATTATGGAAAAACTTTTAAAGGAAAGTGACAACACAAAGGAAGATACTTGTCTATATTTCGTACTACACATGAATCCAGTGAAATGTCTTTGCTTTATTCAATAATCTAGCTTGCTGGTCCCAATAGTGATACAATAGCTTACAATATTTGATAAAAAAACTATAGAAATTTCTAAAAATCCACACTACATATTTCAAATTGTGAAGTATTTATACAAAAAATTATTACAAAATATATCAAACAACTTGATATTTAATCTAGGAAATACAAATATATTCTTACAAGAAGATAGAAACAGCTAATGAACTATTTCATGTTGTCCCTTTTATTTTGGTTGTGCTTGCCTTTATTGTTGAAGTGTAGTCCTTTATGGTGGCTTGCAGTTGTGGATTTTAACGCTGCAGTATTCTTTACTTTCATCCTTCAACTGATACTCTTTGACCTTGTTGTGATGTGTTTACCTGTTTCACCTAGTTTTTCTGTTTTTACTGTGTAGTAATTTTATGTTGTAAATTTATCATAGTAAATCTGTCATTTTCTCCCACCATTTTTCATCTGGCAATTTCACATTCACCATTCTCCTATAGATTTCATCAGCCTCAGAATACTTTGCAAAATTGGGCTTGGTGAGGAACAAAAGTTTTACCTCATGCTCAAGGAAAAACAAGTTCTCAAATGTGTCATATAACACTTTGCTTGTTGGCAAGGCTTTTATGGATGAAAAGTTTGCTTGCTTCTTAGCCAATTTTTTGAGTCTATCACCATAGTCCAACGGTATCATGAGTTTTTCATTGATAACCATAGTATTGGGTAGACCTTTCCCCCTTAAAATACGAAATTTAGCCATGAACCTATCAATGGATACCTACATATTATTGCACTTTTCTTCCAAATTAAGAGCAAGGTTCCTTTTGGAAAGGACCTTCCTTATTTCTAAAATGGCAGTAGTCCTATATTCTCTATTTAGTTCCTGGAGCTCATATATGTTCTTGTTGTTGAGGAAGTGGATAAGTCTATTTGCCTCCTCTGGCTTATCTCCCAATTCCTCCTTCACTTTCTGGATAGCTTCTGTAGCTACCTTTACCAGCTATATTTGTTCAGAAATAAATTGGATTGATGGCCAAATATCATTGACAGAGATAATGACATTGGCCCACAGCATTTTCTTGGATTGTCTAGCGTTAAATCCTTCTCTAGGATTTTGATTCTCTGACCCATTCTTTGGGCCTTTTCTGCTTCTTCTTTCTACTTTAGTTGGGAAAGTCTGCAGTCTATTTCCAAACTTACAACTTTTTCTCTTAACCTGTTCATTTTAGTAGCCTAGATAGACATCTCTTCCATGGCTTTAAGAAATTCTACTACTTTCTCTCCTGATGCACCTGCTGCTTATGTAGACTCTATTATTGCTGGTAAGGCTGTTAAAAGTGGAGTTGTAGGTGCCAAAGATGCTACTAGTGCAGATGGAACTGTTGTGCAGACTATGGGGATAACATTTGTTAAATAAGTGGCCACATATTCTTGTTTTAATTGGACCAAATCATCCAACTCCTTTTGTGTCTCTTTTAGTGAGTCATTCAATTTCAAGACTAGGTCCACTAGTTCTTCATGCCCCTGCTGGGCTTCTGGGACTTCTAATGTTTGTGGATCTTGTAGTTGCAGTATTTAAAGCTATTTCTTCAATGTAGCTATGTCGTCATTCTTCTTTTTGATAAGTTGTTTTGTATGTTTTATATCCTTGGGATCGTGTCCCAATTCACTCACTAAGTCCTCTAAGGACTTGATCCTAGTATCCTTAGCCTGTGAGGAGGCATTTTCTAACTAGAATTGAGCTGAGATGTTCTTTAGAGAGTTCTATAGCTAGGAAGCTATGGCTTTACCTTTCAAGGTGGAGTATATCATCTCTCCAACTTGTTTGTGTAGTTTAATATGGTCTGTGGGATGAATATCCCTTGCCAACACTTCAAAATATACCCTTTTGAAATTTGATGTTGTCTTTGGTTGTTGGGCTGTAGGCTTGAAAAAGGTCATCTGTAGCCTTCCCTCTTTAATATCAAAGGATGGCATTAGTCTTACCTGATTAGTGGGAGTCAGTTTTAGATATTGTGCATATGTTTGGGCCTTCAACCTCTCATTTCTAGCTTTGATTTCTTTATACCTTTCCTTTATATCTTGGTCTTTGTTAGCATGCGATCTAAAGGAAGGTACTTCAACACTGAGCTGCCTTTCCAACATCTGTGTTTGTGATGTGGAAGGCTCTTGCATGCCTCTATATGGAGTGGTAGGCCTACTTCTTTTTGCTCCTGTAATTGTGACCTCAACTGAGTCTTCAATATATTCTTGCTTAGAGGCTGGATTTAGCCTTTACCTCTTATTTGATTCTTGGTATAAATTAGAGGTGGCCATTCCTAAAGTGGAAGCCCATCCTTTGTTTCTTTTTGGGATCTTCTCCTCATTATGAGGAGTCTGCATGACTGGAGGGGTGCTCATGTTTCTTTCTAGTCCTTTTGGTACTTGCAAAAAAGAGCTTTCATCAAGCCTCTTCTCTAAATCAATAAGATCATTCTCTATGTCTGCTCTAGTGCTGTCTTGGTCTACTAGGGTACCCTCCACCCATTCTATCTGATTTGCATATGCTTCTATTTGAGGAATGGAATGGTGAATGAAAGGTCCTAGCTTCACCTTTTGTCTCTTCTTTGTGATGAATTTCAAAGGATCATATCTCTAGACAAAACTTCTTTGGAACTTCATATTTTGTAATATCAAATCTACCTCTTTTGCAGCCTCTCTAGAGTTGCATATGAAGGGGCCTAGTTGGTCTTTTATCTTCAAATAAGCCTTCTTCTTGGCATTGACGAAGTTTACTTCATCTGCATTGATAATTTGCCTATAATATTCTAGGGCAAACAACCTCATGGCGAGGTAGCTTGGAAACTTATATGGTGCTAGCATGCAACCATAAATCCTGATTTTTGTATGGTTCTGGTAAAGGTACCAATCACCAACTTTGGTTTGCTTAGACAATTGAAGGACTCTCATTATTTCTAGACTGATTACAGGAGGAGGACTTCCAGTCTACATTTCCATGACTGGATGTACAAATAAATTGATTAAATTAGAGTAAGAGTACAAAGATTGGTATTAGTGGGTCAATGGGGTCCAAAACATGACTGACTTGGGGAGACCCTTGGTGTCAAGCTTTTGAAGGGTGAATGGGAACCTCTTTGATTGATAATATAAGAACATATGGTATAAAACTGAGGAGTACTTAAAAACCATTTCATTGTTCATTCTAAATAATTGCCCATGCATCCTATCAGCTATAAATTGGGCATAGTCATAAATGACAATAGGTGGCTACCCTAGAGTGTAGATGGACATGAAGGCAATGATTATTTCATCAATGTACTCACTCGTGGAGTAACCTAAAACAGAAGATACCATGGCCACAATATTTTGGCCCCGTTGAGAGAAAATGACTGATTAATATGGAGGGAAGTCCTTAGGGATGTGTTTCTCTTCTCTGATGAAGGTTTGAAATAGTTGGGCCAACTTTGTGGAGCTATGTTTGGGATACAAGTCCAACAAGTCTCCAATTGAGAGTGGGGTTAGGCTTGGTCTTGGTTGGAGCTGCATCATTTCATTTATAGAATTAGCAATGATGGTATAAAGGACCTTCTAGTCATGAGACATGATAGTTCTATGACCGGGGACGTAGCAAGCATAGACATATGCACAATTTCAGGAAAAATGTGGACTTGGGGGAATGGGTACTTGCAAAAATTTGACTCCCAAAGGCCAATTTCATTAGCATGTTTGAGCAACTTATCCCTAATTTGGCAATGTACTTTGAGCAGGAGTTCTAGGATAGTGGTATCTTTTATATAGAAATCTTTATCCGCTAAAGGAAGGTGGTCCATGTCTAAATGAGGTGTATTGATGGGCCTTACATCCATAGCAATTGGGGCAGCCATACTCAGTTCTTGTGGATTTGAGTGTGGGGGATAATTCAAAGCTTTTAGGGCAATGGAGGTTCCACAGTTGTTTAAAGCTCACAATGTTAAAATTAATTAAATTTGATCTTTTTTACTTAACAAACAGTTTCACAAGGGTGAATTGACTCTAAATTTGATAATGGAGTTGGAATTCCACAGTTAAATACCTGGAATTGGGCAGAATTTACTGTAAATGGTGGTTGAAGGTAGCTGCAGAGGTTCGTATAGTACTATTACAGAGTGATAAACAAGCTGGACTATCTGTAGCATCCATGGAGAAATGGTGGGGGTTTGTGAGAAATTTTCCGATTTGTAGGGGTTGCAATGACTTCTCAAAGGAAAAATCCACGAAAAGAGTGAAAAGAGGTGTAAACATACTTTTATAGAAAAACGGTTAATTTTGGCGGGTTTCACTAATTGATGAACAGTGACGGTTTTCGGCGGAAAGGCGGCAGTGGTTGTGGAGGTCCATCACACCGCTTTTGTGGTGCGGGTGGTATTCGGGAGGGGTTGCTCGATTCCATTCATCACTTGACACATAACATCAGGGGCCAAGGGCGAAACTGCTTTATCAGGCGGGTAAAGGGCGGACATCAGGCTGGCTCGATATGCTTGTGAAGCGTTGGATGTGGAGGAGGGACGATCAATGGTGATCGAGAGATGGGAGTTGCGTAGGGGTGAACTTCAGGACTTAATGGTGGGCCTAGGGATTTAATTGTGGTGGTTTTGGGATTAGTTAAAGAACTAATCCGGGTTTAAGGGATCAGGCCAGATTGTAATGAGGGATTAGGGACTGAGGGCAGGATTTTAATGTTTTTTGCTAGATAAGGGGTAGTTTATATAAAGAAGTTAAATATATATGGGATAATGGGCTTATCGAGATTTTTATATATTTAATTTAAAAAGTTAATATGAAGTTAAATGAGTGGAAGGGGTATTGTGCTTAGGTACATGAAATGTTGTGTATTTTCCATATACCTAGTACTTTAGGATAAATGTATTTGGTGGGATTTTTGTACATAAAACATGTTTATAAAGGGGTTTTCCTAGGCAAAACAACTTAACCTTAGGAAAAGTGATTTGGTGAGGGGGATCAATGAATTATGATGGAATTTAACACCTTTCCCTCTTAAGTCATCAAGCTGAGGGTCCTATCCCACCAAAAGTCAGAAAAATGCTCTGACCCTTTTTGACTTAAAAACAATAGGTATTAATATTTTTATTATGGAAGGGAAGTTATTGAGTTTCATGGGGGATAAAACGAATGAGGTGATGTTAAGTAAACCAATTGTGAACCAATGTTTTTGTTTTGTTTACCACTTATGCATATTTAAATGATGCATTTGAAAGAATGACATAAGTGCATAAGTGCATTTTGTATCAATTATATAACATTTATGCAACCTTTCTACTACTTACCCACTTACTCATGCTACTGTTTTTTCTTCACTTTATTTGGGTGCATTTAGGCTAGCAAACCCTTATCAATCTTTTTCTTTTCTTAAAAAATTAAACTATCTAATTCTAACCTTATATCCTCCAAGGGCTCAGATTAAACTGATGAGCTCCTTTTATTCACTCTACCTATCTAATGATCTACCAAGATTACACTGTTTGGTCAGATTTATTCACTACCTATCAACATAAAATTCAAAGCATGAAATAGCCATGTTTAAACATTTTAATTATCATGGATTGTGGCATAAGTAACAAGCTGCACATAATCATTTATTATGCATAAAAAATAAATAGTAGTGCATTTTGACTTGGACACTTTCATGGTCTCCTTTTGTCTTTTGGGGTTCATATATTTCATTTCTTTTGGACCTATTTTCATTCACTTTGTCATTTGATTATTCTTTTAGGACATACCCTCTTTACATTTTTTAATTTTTTTTAATATGGAAAAAATTTACATAAAGCAAAGATATGTACAATATTACAAGGCTTAACCTTAGTCAACCAAAATTATGACTTCTATTGGTATAGGAACCTAACAAATCACAAAATTTATTTTATAAACCATTCGGCTGTGATATGATCTGGGATATAAAATTTAACTAAACATTGTCTTATTCTCCATTCATGAATATGATATGAATTATAAGTAGATGTTGATTGTTTCTAAGAAGTTAAAAGTTCAATACCATTATCGTATCGGATGGGTAGTTGAAAATGTATCAAAAGAGAAATGGCTATGGTGTTGAAAGTAATAAAAGAAGCTCACAATAATTCAACATACCACTTGGCTTCCGAACTAGTTAAGGTTCATTAGAAAATTTGTAATATAATGGTCATTGACTAATGAGTTGGAGGTGCACCAAAGATGATAAGTCATGTTGTGATTAGATGGATCCTCTCTTGATTTAACTTCTAATTTTGGAATGTCAGTGGGCAACTTCGTAGGGATTGCTAGAAAAAACGATAGATATAAAATGGGATCATTTGTTAACCGAAATAGATTTTGTAAATGAAAAGTCGCAATAAATGGTAATTGATGGTTAAGTTCATGTATTGATAATCCTAAGGGACAAGTCCTGTTCTTGGAGGAGGATAGCCAAGATATCCTGGAATAGCCTAAGCAGGTGGAATTTGCATGCCCCCTAGATATCTAGGATGCGTCATACTGAATCACGGTTAAATTAACACTTGAAAAATATGACCAACATACGGTTGATTCTAGAAAGAAGGACCCTGACCCATTTTACCTTGGATAAACTGTCCCTGAAAGAGTTGACTCTTAAAAGGCTGACCTTGGAAGAATTAATTTTGGAAAGGTTGGCTTTGTAAAGGTTCACTTTGAAAAATTTGACTTTGGGGTTGACCTTGAAAATCCTATCCTTGGAATGATGTTTGCACATATGGTATACTAAGCTATACCCCAGGTATTTGGGGTATAGGCTAAACTGTACGAACAATTTGATAAATAGGTGCTTGAGGAATAGTCTGAGTAGTTGGGTGAACCATTCTTTGAGAAGTAATTATAACAATTACTTGTGATACTCCGGGGATGGGAATTTATACTGAACTCGGAACTAGATTTTGAACAGACATCGATACAATAGACTGAACCGGAATTTGTTGAGTACTTGGGATAGGTTTCTCAAGTAGTTGATGAATAGGTATTGATGGATTACCCTAGACAGGTTGTTGGAATTGATTAGGAATACCTTGTACAGGTTCTCCAAAAGTTTGAACAGGTTGATAAATTGGCACTTGAGGAAAAACTAGTATTGGTGTTGATTATATGAAGGATTCTAGATTGTATTCATTGTGGGATACAGTGTACCGACAACAGGTTGAGATACGATAGGTTGACCTAAATTGGCTTCAGGGATTTTACCATAACCTAGATAATTTCTTATAGGAGGTTGCCCCTCAACCGTAGGGTAAGATTTGACTAAAGTTTGTCCCTCGGGAGGAGGATACGATGGTTTCCCCTTAGGTGGGTAACAACTGCCTATTGGGTTAACTTGAGGATTACCTTCACTGCCAGAAATCATATTTATATATTTATCAAATGTTAAGTGTTGGATAGTAGAATCGATTAAACCAATTGATATAGTCAAAGGTTTATTTGAAGGAGGATCTTGAATAAGTTCCTATAACAGAGTGATATATAGGAGGGGTTGATGGGCCACCATATAAAAGTGATTATGGAGAAGTAAAAAACATAAAAGTATTTGATGAGATTTCCCTAGAAGTTATTCTAGACATACCAAAGGCGGGTATAATAGAACAAGGAGTAGTGTATCGTGGAAGTACTTCACCTAAAATGTTCAAGGGTGTGAAATACCAAGGGTCGGGTTGAAAAGTAGAAAAAAGAAGTTTCAAAGTATCTGCTTGATCATTGGTAGAAATTGGTGTATGTGACGATTCTTCCTCTTCATTAAAGATAACTTCTTCGATACTAATAAGAGTAGAAGGTAGACTATCGGTAGTAATAATATTTACTTGCAGTGAACGTTGAGGAGTAGGGACTAAAGAAGTTGAAGGTGACTCAGGTTCAAAAACATTAGACTCGGATTCTTCGATATCTAGTTTAGTTAATTGTGAATATCAATTCTCTCTAGTATCTGGTTCTATTTGAGTAAGTTCAGTAACTTTTGGATTAGTTACTTCTCAGTGTAATTCTAGTGTTTGAAATTGATCAAGTTTAGGTTTTGTTACTTCAAGTTCTAGAATAGTAGATGTTTCTGGTTTATTTACTTCAGTTCCTGTTACATCATAAGTTTCAAGTTCATATGTAGTCCTGAATCCTTTTGACTTTGAGTTTTTTGGTTTTAATATTTTATAGCTGACTTGGGGCATATATTCAGGGGTTGGCCTAGCATTTTACGTGATTTTCCTAGCAATTAAACCATGATGAAATCCTTTTCATTTCAAAAATAATTATTCACACAATATCAAAATTACACCTAAAGCTTATAAAAAGTATAAAAAAAGCAAGGTAACACACGCTAATAAATCTAGGAATTCAAACCATACAAGCTGACTTGTCATAAAGATCAATAATTACTAGCTAGTGATGAAATCCAATGTCGTAGTGCTCAAGGTGAATTTTTTTATAAATATGAATGTTTGGAACCAGTGACACTGACAACTTTCATAATGAAATGATCTTGGGCAAATAACTTCGCTTATACCGTCTGGAGCAAAGATTACCCTCCAAAAAGTTCAAGTGAGTCTAGCCAACATCTGTTCCAGGTACAACATGACCTTCCCTCTACTTCATGTTAGGTAGAGCCCTTGGATTATGGTCACTAATTTTACCAACTACAATAATTCTACTTGCGGGGACACTTGTAAATCATATGTGCACGCAAGGTGATGAGCCCCAAAAATGGGTAACTTTATGGGCTCATTTTGCCTATTATTCTTAATTAATCCACCATTATTCATAGTTTTATGCATGCTTTTGAATATATTTATGTTAATTGAATGAATGAGAATAGTCACTTGACCACAAAGTCTAATATGTGCTTATTGCAGATTTTTGGACATCTTTGGGACCAAGGTCAAGCATTTATGAGCAAGTTGGCAGCCAAATATGAAGGAACAAGGCTAAGGATTTGTAGGAGGGGTGTCTCCTGCACTAAATGACCCCTTCGTCAAGTTCTCCACCATTAGCTCAGAGTTCAACAACCCACCAAAGATGATTTCAAGGGGTAGTAGAGCAGGTTCTGTGAAGTGGCTAATTAACTGCAATTCTGGATAGCCAAGCCCCTAAAGTTACAGAGGGCTATTGGGAGTCCTCATGTTGCATAAGTAGGAAGGCTTCAAGCCTTGGTATTTTATCTATAGAACAGTTGTTTTTCGCACTTTAGTGCAGCTCTGCATTTCAGCCCATTTTCGAGCTCTTGCTGTAAACAATTTTGTGACATGACTATTATTTTTTGAGTAATGGAGATGAATTTCGCTTTGCACTAGCTCTGAGCTTTCTTAGGACACTTTAGCTCTTGGGGTTGGTCCCAACACAAGTGGCAATACCCCCTTTGTGTACTTTTATGTGTTTTTCTTGCATTCATAGAATAGTTTCTGTTATTTAGGTCAAAATCCTGCTTTGTTACTTAGGTTGTTTTTGATGATTAAGATAGTTTTATGCTTCAGGTTGATTTGACAATTGGGTGACAAAAAATATCTGCAAAAAAAGCCATCAAGCAGTCCTTGATCTCATCTCTCCCTCCTTGGGACCATGCGCTGAGATCAAGGCATACTCGCTGCCACAAAAACATTGTTTTTGCCTTCCAATGCAATTGCTAGTGTTAGATTTTAAGTTGGAAAAGTTGATGTCAGTTGTGCTCACATGTTTAGATCTATTCTTACTTATTTTCCACAACTATCTTGCATGATTTCCTATCTATAAACTTTTTTACATCATGTTTCTACTTTTTAGGTCAAATTAGGTCAAAATAGATACATCTCTGGTTTTTCTAGTCATTGTTCAATCAGTTTTGGAAAATATTGTGTAGAGCACCTATAATACATCCCTACCAACCCTTCCTCCATCATACAACCTGGTCCAGCCCCTACTTCAATATTCCTTCCCTTCATTTGCCACACTTTCACAATTTTCCCTAATTTCTACATTATTGTGCAACATTGCTCCCTCCATCCTTGAACAAATCCAACCACCTTCATCACTCCTTATCTTCATTTACTAGGTCCTAGACCCCTTAACATCCTTATCGACCATTGATTTCCACTTTCCCATAGTTTTTCCAGCATCAACCCTCTAAAATCCTCTTTCGGCCATTCCTGTTGAACTTCCTGTAGAACCCTTGCAGACTTCCTGTAGAAGTTCACGCGAGTAGTTTTTCGAGATCTGATCACTGTGCAATTCTCTAGAAGGGTGTTAGGGACCCATTAAGCCCTCTTCTCACCTTCCCAACCTCCTGCAAGCACCCACTCCATTTCCTTTGGCCAATCAACCTTTGCACAGTCAAAAATAGTTAAAGCACATGCATAATAATTCTGCAAAATTACTCAAAAATACAAAAAGATGTTTTTTCCATATTTTCCTTAAGAATTAGCTTAGTCACACACATTTTACCTTTCCAAGAGTCAATGGCATCCATTTCCACAGCTTTAATCTCTTTTCTTGCACAAGTAGGGTTAGTCGGTAAAACTAGGGTTTGCATTTCCTTTTAGCTTTCAGCTTCTTTCTGCAAGTAGATTAGCCTCTCTAGAGTTAGTTTTCATCCATTACAGTTAAAAGCTTCTTCTAAGAACTCATAGAAGTTGGCTTAAGCTCCTAGAAAACTTGTGTTAGTTGATCAAGTGACAGCCTACAGTACGAGCTAGTACTTGTGCATATAGCACCGTCACTTTCAAGTTTCTTACGAACTACCAAGTTGATAAAAGTAAAGAAGGGAGCCCCAAGAGTTGTAGCATCATTGCTACAATACTAGAGCCCGTTGTCATTTTGGCGTCGTTGCTGAGGAAGTGTCAGAGTATTTGTGATTGCAACTTTTCTTCTATTTTCTACTGCAACCTTTTGATCAGTAGTTTATTTCAGCAAGAGTAGAGTAGTTGTTTCATTTCCATTCCACAATTTCATTTCCACAAAAGTAGATTAAACATTTCTTGTTTCATAGATTAGCATTTCAATTCTGCAATCCTATATTAGCATTTCAATTCTGCAAGCGTAGATTAGTATTTCAATTTTGCACCTTCAATTCTACAAGCGTAACTTAGCATTTCACTTCTGCAATTTCAATTCAGTAGCATAGATTAGTCATTTCCTGCTTTCACTTCAATTCGTCAATTTTCATTCAATCAAGGTTTATTTTAGTTAGTTGCAATTTGTTTTTCAATCAATTTCAGTTTTGCAGGTACAAGCAGAGAAAAACACAGGAAAAAAAATGCAAAAGATTTCCTTTTGTGCCTCATAGGAACAGAGACAATTAAGGAAAATTCTTACCCAACACCCCCACCACATCACTAAGTCACCCTTCTCTCTTCTTTGATGGTAGTGAACCTCCAGAGATATACAAAGATCCTATAACATAAGAAGAGCAAGAAAAGATTCCTCCTGAGACCATGGTTGAACATAGAAATGATATAGGAGATGAGGAGAGAATAGAAGGCACCTTTCTCATCCAAGAGACGAGTGGGGACACAAAAATGAAAAACATAAGTCCCTCAGCCTTACCTCACTTCCATAGATTGGCCACTAAAGACCCTAATACCTTCTTCTTTGAGTTTGTTGTCCTTTGTCGAACTTATGACTATGCAGAAGATGAGCAAAATTTGAAACTCTTTCCCTCTACCCTCAAGGATGCAACACTACGCTAGTTCATGGAGTTACCTGGAAACAGTATCACAACTTGGGCCTAGATGCAGCAAGCCTTTAACAACAAATACCATGATTACTATAGGTCAAAGGAAACAAAGGGAAAAATATTTCGGATGACCATGGGAAGTGATCAATCATTAGAAGACTATGAAGAAAGGTTCCAACTCAGTTATAAAAGGGCCAGGTGCACACTTAACCCCAAACCTCTGAAGTTGTTTCTACTCCAAGGAGTCCCTGAAGATCTTGTAGATACCTTCCATTTGCTGGCTGGGGCAGACATCTACCAGCTACCTTATGATGACATAAAGAGTGTGTTTAGAAACCATTTTAGGGTAGCCTGGAAAAGAGGTAGGGGGAGTCAACTTTTAGCCAGTGCCACCTTTTCCAAACATGAGTTTGCAAATCAGATGGAATACCTTAAAAGTGAGGTGAGACAAACCATTTCCATGCAAATGGATACGTCCCGAATCCAATAGAAGAAGGAGGAAGTTGAGAGGACTTTTTCCATATTTTGTCCCAAATGCACAGGGAAGCATTCTCGGAATGAGTGTCCATTGCACTCCGTAGAGGTATGTTTCATTTGTGAGGTAGACCACCCTACAAACCAGTGCCCAACTTTACCTGGACTTAAAGCTATGTACCAAGGGGCTGAAGGAGCCACTAAACCACTCTACTTCCTGAACCATAGGAGGCCACATGGACCCAGACCTTACTAGCAGGGGATGCAAGGGACATCCTAGACTTATTACAACCCCAACCAATCCACTCACATACCTTCTTGGGGTCCCCCTGCTCATCCTTCCTAATCTGCACCCCCTCCTTGGTCATATCCATCTCAATACCATACTCAACCTACTGCTCATTCGTTTCATTCGCGTGTTCAGTCACAACCTCAATGGAATGCACCTCAACAGGGGTGGAGGCCACACTATAACTCTCCTCCCACTATTTTACCTCCACCACCTACTAAACCACAACCATTACCTCCTACTCTTCCGAGAAAACCCCAGATACCTACTCAACCGAACCTAAACTCCAATAACAGACAGGCCCAATAGGTATATACTAGGGAGACAACATGCCTTGCCTATGTTGTGGAGATTTACGAGATCAACCTACGATCTGGGAAGGTCCTCCTAGATAGCCAACCTCCTCCTCAGGAGGATGAGGACGAAAAATAGGAAAGCGAACCCGAAGCCATTCCACCCTTTCCTGAGAGACTAACTGGAACCACGCAACCAAACCAAGAAGAAACTAGACTTATGAGAGAACTTAAACAATTGTGTGTAAAAGTACCACTTCTCCAAGCCATAAAAGATGTACCAATCTACAACAAATTGATCAAAGAGAAATGTTTTAGGCACCTACCTGCGCACAAGAGAGATGCCCCAACTATCAATGTCATAGGACAACTGTCCAACTTGATGTTCGGACAAGTAATCTGTCCAAAATATCTGGACCCTGGGAGTCCTATAGTCGATGTCCACATCAATGGCACCATAATCCCCCACACCCTGATTGATTGAGGGGCTACCATTAATGTGATTACTAGGGACACTATGCTCAAACTCAACCTTCAGAGTTCCCTAAGAAAGACCTCAACAATACTGCAGTTAGAAGACTGCTCCACTGTGACCCCCGAAGGGCTTGTGGAAGATGTCATGGTCTTCGTTGATTCTTGGGAGACACTGCAGACTTCTTGGTCCTTTAGACAAAGGAAACAATAACTAGATACCCCCTCATTTTAGGAAGGCCTTGGTTAGCTATTGCAGATGCTTACATCAGTTGTCGAGCTGGGAGTATGATCATCAAGAATGGGCTGATGTCCAAACAGCTAGTCCTATATCCTCCTGCCCAACCTCTACTAGAACATGACTTACCTCTCTAGTTGGAGGAGGAAGATGAGGATGAAGTCTACTCTGTACCATTGTGCATAGTGGAAGCCACCAGGGGAGGTCGTCAAACTGAGGATGACCTTATTGAGAATTTGATTCAAAATCCACCTCCCAGTGTGCTACCATTAGAAGCATTGGTAGAAGACACCCAAGCTAGTGCTTTAGTGGATCTCTATGTGGCTAATCCAACCTCTCCCTGAGTTAAGAATGTGGAATTTGGCCCTAAAAGAACCTTGAATATCAACTCATCCCTATCCCCCTCTCAGGAGAAAGGGATATATAACTTATTGAATAGCCATTTGGATGCTTTTTCTTGGAGCTATAAGAAGATGAAAGGAGTCCACCCTTCAATCTGTACCCATCACATTTACATTAAAGATGATTGTAAACCAGTCAGGTAGCCTCAGAGTAGAATGAATCCAGCCCTTAAAGACATTGTCAAAGAAGAACTGCAAAAGTTGTTGGATACAGGGTTCATCTACCCCATCTCTGACAGCGAGTGGGTTTCTCCTCTAGTGCTTGTGCCCAAGAAAAATGGGAAGTGGATAATCTATGTAGATTATCGAGAACTTAACAAAGCTACCAAAAAGGACCATTTCCCTTTGTCTTTCATAGATCAAGTGTTAGATGGCCTAGTACGGAAGAGGTTCTTTTCCTTCCTAAATGGTTTTAGTGGGTACAATCGGATCCAAATCAGCTCGAAAGACAAAGATAAGACCACTTTCACTTGTCCATGGGTTACCTTTGCCTACCGAGTCCTTCCCTTTGGGTTATCCAATTCTCCTACCACTTTTTAGAGAGTAGTACTGAGCATATTTACTGAGCTGGTTCATCATTCGGTGGAAATCTATCTAGATGACTTTACTCCTTATGGGTCCAATTTCCAAGAAGCATTGACTAACCCGAAAAAAGTTTTAACCTAGTGTATTGAAATGAACTTGTCCCTCAATCCTGAAAAATGTGAATTCCTGATGACTGAAGGGACCATGCTAGGTCATGCAATTTCTCAGCAAGGATTACAGGTGGATCCCAACAATATTACTTTCATCCAAAGGGTCCCACCTCCTCAAAAGGTAAGAGGTGTTCAGAGTTTTCTAGGCTTAGAAAGATATTATAGGAGATTCATTAAAGATTTCAGTAATCTAGCCTCTCCATTGTTCAGGCTTTTGGGGAAAGATGTTGAATTTATATAGACTGACAACTGTCAAGAGACTCTAGATGCATTGAAAGGTAAGCTGGTAACTGCCCCAATCTTGAGAGGTCCAAACTGAGCCCCACCTTTCCACATCCACACAGATGCCTCGAAAAAAGCCATAGGAGCAGCCTTAGGACACGTTGAAGAGAAGCTACTATATGCCATATATTTTGTCAGTGAAAGCCTGTCCAAGGCAGAGTTAAACTATACTGTAACCAAGAAAGAGCTCCTAGCTATAGTCCATTCCCTAAACAAGTTCAGACACTACATCACTGGTTATCAAACATTTGTACACACTGATCATGCTACAATTAGGTATTTGATGAATAAACCTGATGTAAATGCTTGTATCATTATATGGTTACTTTTATTGCAGCAATTTGATTTGACCATTATTGATAAGCCTAGTAAGGAAAATGTTGTTGCTGATTTTCTGTCTAGACTAGATTTACCTACAGGTGAAGAAGGAATGGTGGAGGATCAAATGCTAGATGAACACCTATTTTCTATTTCAGTACTCTCTCCATGGTTTGATGATATAGCAAATTACTTGGTTTCAGCACAGTTCCCGCCACACCTATCCTCAAAAGAGAAGAGCAAGATCATGAGGAAAAGCACCCCATTCACATGGATTAGAGGCAACCTGTTTAAACTTGGCCCATATCAGATTTAGAGGTGTTGTGCCAGGGAGGAGGAAGTTTTTGACAACCTCCTAACCTGTCATGATGGGCCCTGTGGAGGCCACTTTGTAGCAAAAATAACTGCCTTCAAAATTCTACAGGCAGGCTACTATTGGCCCACTCTTCATCAAGATGTCAGGAAATACATCAATGAATGTGACCAATGTCAAAGGATGGTGAAACTGACTCCAAGGGATGAGATGCCCCTCCAACCTAAAGTGACTTTCGAGCCATTTGAGAAGTGGGGCATGGACTTTGTGGGTCGTATCAACCCTCCTTCAAAACAAAAGTCTTACCTCCTTGTGTGCATAGACTACCTAACCAAGTGGGCAGAAACAAAGGCAATCAAGGCAGAAACAGAAGAAAAAGTAGCTGAGTTCTTGAGGAAAAATATCTTCTACAAGTTTGGCTACCCAAGAGAATTAGTCACAGATCAAGGAAGTTAGTTTACCTCTAACCTGATTGAAGACCTGCTCACTCATCACAAGATTAAGCACAGAAATTCCACCCCTTATCATCAGCAAGAAAATGGATAGGTGGAAGTCACTAACAAAGCTTTGGAAGAGATTTTGACTAAAGTGGTGAGCAACAGCAGAAAAGATTGGGTAGATCACTTGGTTGAGGCCACCTGGGCCTATAACACTACTTGGAAAACTACAACAAGTTTCACACTCTGTGAGCTGGTCTATGGGAAGAATGCTTTTCTATCCATAGAATTTGAATATAACACATTGAGGTTGGCAACTTAGCTGAACCTAGATCTCGGCCATGCACAACAGGAAAGATTACTTTAGCTGAATGGACTAGATGAACAGAGAATGCAGGCCATTCTACACTCAGAGGTGGTCCAACTTCAAAGAAAGGTATGGAATGACTGTCACCTTACAGAAAAGCATTTTTAGTCAGGATATTGGGCGCTACTATATGATTGAAGATACAAGGATTTCAAACAAAAGCTGAGGACAAGATGGCTGGGACCATATACAGTGGAGAAATGAAATGACAATGGTTCAGTCCTTATCAGGACCATTGATGAAGAAGCCATTCCCATGCTCATCAATGGGCGTCTATTGAAAATCTATAGGAAGCCCCTTTCTAAGCAAGAGTTCATTGAAACTCTGGGTAAATCAGTGCTAGTAGTGGAGCAGACCCCTATCTCCACTGCACCCACACCTTGAACACACAAAAAAAGAGAGAGAAAAAACAGAAAAAAGAAAAAGAATCAAAGATCCTCAGATGGAAACCCCTAGAGGCACCCAGGGCAGATAGTGAGGGTGAAAACCTCTTGGAGGCACCCCAACTATCTCAAAAAAAAAGAGAGAGAGGAAAAACAAAAAAGAAAGGAAAAGAAATAAACCTAATTTCTGTTGAACAAATTGCAGGTTGCAGGAAGGTAATTACAGGTTTTAGGAGGATCACACAAGACAAAGATAGAGGTCAACACTAGGCTACAAGCATCCCTCACAATCCATTCCTCTATGACCATTACCCTTTCCTAAGATTTGGTCTCATTCGGGCTAAGATTTCACCTTCTACAGGAAGTTCTATATCTTCTACAGGAAGATCCTGTAGAACCTACAAACAAGCCAAAATTGACCTCAGAAGAGGATATGAAGGTTGGGAATCTATATATGACACCTGTCAACCTATCTGCTTCCATCCAACGCCATATGTCACCCTTTTTCCATCTTCGTACACCTCCATTGCACTCATTTTTATGTCCCTACATAGTCACACACAAAAATCCTATTTCCTTCATGCTTCCAGCAAAATTTTTTAATGATAAACCTAAGCAGCAATTTTTCACTCACCATACCTGATACCCTCCATTTAGACTCCTTATCAGCTGAGAGCCTTGTCAGTAATGGTAACCCTACTCATTCTAGCTTGCATTCTAGGAGGAAAAGAAGCTACAGGACATCCGACAGGGTTCTTGTAGCAGTTAATCCCTCTGAAAGGCATACTCCAGAGACAGGGACAACAAAGTATGGCACAAGAAACATGCATGGGCTCTACTTGAATGTGTGAACATTAAGAACAACCCAAGGCCAAGCGTGCAGTACGCATGTAGCAACAACAAATGAAGAAATGGGTTCCAAAATCTGAAATCTGCATAACATGGTTGCGACTATGCAGGTAAGTGCCTAAACTCATTCTTCAATTGCATAAATCATATTTCAAGGCTACATGACTATGGGAATGTTTCAAATTGAGTGGAATTGGTGGCCAATCAACTAGCCACCCTTGAACAGTTACACATCCTCATAAAATCCAAACGAGCTCCGTTAAATTCAAAACTGCTAATTAGATGTACAGCCAGCACATGTGGAGTGTCCATTCAAGAAGAAATCATCAGGATTGGTAGTGGTGGCGACGGTTAACGGGAGAAAGGGAGGTGATGGTGGTCAGATAGCATGCAAAAGCATTATCGCTGTGACATCAAATCAACAGTCCGATCCGGCCACCTCATCCCCTCACCTCGAATCACCCCACAGTTAAAAGATAGCTCAGTTCAAATTTCACCACCCTTTGTTCATTCTGCACTCACGATGTCATCATCCACCAGTTTTTTGCTTGTTTTCGAAAACCTCCCACATATCGAGCTCTACCGAAAGCACAGTTTCATTCTACAGGAGCCGGGAGACTTCTACAAGAAGGGTTCTATAGGAAAGGCAGAGAACAGTTCTGCAGAAAGAAAACCAGGAATTTTCATCGAATTTCAAGCTCACAATGAGGTAGGCTCAGTGAAACTCCTCTGTGCATGATTTGTTTGTGCGAGATGGTGAATTGAACATGGCATTAGATTGAAAAACAAGAGTAAAATTCTGCCTGTGCATTGAGAAAAAAGTGAAAGTCTGCCTTCATATTTCACTGAGTTTACCTAATTTTTTCTCTACATCCGAAACCTCCTCATCATTTTTTAAATTCTCCTGTAAGGAAGGTACAGGTAGCAATAGAGGCCAGCCTGTGTGTGTTAAAAAACCCGAATTTACATATCTATCTATGTGTTGAGAAAAGAACCTGTGATCTTATCCTCTGTTCTGTTAAAAAAAAAATTATTTTCAAAACGACAAAGTCAAATTTACGGTGGCAGCAATTTAAAACAGGAGAATTATTGCCATTTGATATTGCAAAGAAGCACCCGAGACATTCCTTCTTGGGTTCAGAAGAAATCGAATATAGCTATCCTCTATTTCAGCGATTGACTATTTTTTTCCACCTGAGCATTTTCTCTTTTGGTTAAAACATAAAAAGAGCACTCAACACCATGCGAGGAGGATTCATAAGGAAACAACCCTCAGACTCTAGCAAGTTGCATGAGCACCTTGAGGTGGTGGAACTTTTCACCTAGGAAATTGGATATCCTTCTTTGAAAAAATTCAGGGTTATGATGAGGAGATAACTGAAGAGTTTTTAATGTCCCTGAGACCACATTCGAAGTACCATGCCATAGTTAGGTTTATGGGTTTGACCCTAGAACTTACACCTAAGCTCATCAGTAGAATTACTGGTCTACCATTGGGGCTCCCTTGGAGCAAAGAGGAGAGATCATTGGGACAAATTGCTAAGAAAACATTTTTTCTCCATGAAGAGCATCGTGTAGAATACAAAAACGGCGTTAGAAGGACAAGTTTGCCTCCTCTTTAGAGTGAAGTTAGTCATCAAATAATGAAGTATATCACATGTGAAGGGAGGTTTAGCATCATTTATGGATACCATTTCAGGTTTCTACATGAATTAAGGTATGGGATGGACTTGCCTCTAGCCAAGAAATTGAGCATCCCATATTTCCTTCTTTAGTCCATAATTGAATGTGGTACAAAGTTAAATGAAGGGATCTTAGATCAGTTGGCCCATCATAGGCTCATCAAATTGTTGGTGGAAGATGCTTTACGCGCCTATACTATCCCCATATCTTGAGAAACCTTCAGAAATATCTCAAGGGATGATAACATTAGAACTTTGGCTAAAAACATCACCCCATCTAGCAGTGAAGAGGGGGAGCAAACTGAACAAATTGAGAAGAACAATGATGAGGGAGCACAAGACATTCAAGCAGAGGACAAAACAGAGGAAGAACGGAAAGAAAAAGAAGAATTTGACAAGACTACTGAGCCTAAAACAAAGAAAGAAACAACAACAAAAACAATGAAGGAAAAGATGACACAGATTGGAAAGGAAAAGGTCGAGAAAGCCCAAAAGAACACTGCCACAGCCAAAGCAGGCACCCAACAAGAAAAGGGAAAAACACACCCTGAGATGTCAGTAATATAGATAGAAATAGTGGACACAGAATTTTCTATAGGAAGTAAAGGAAAAGAATAGCAGGAAGAGAAATCCCTTGAGATGTTGGCAAGGGAGGCAGCAGTTGTGCTTGTTGCATTAAGCACACCTACAAAACAAAAAGGAAAAATAAAGAGGCAAACCTCCATGTACTTTAAAGCCAGGAGAAGTACAAGGATCAAAGTGGTCAAACCCTAGTCACAATCAAAGGAACCAATTGTCAATGAGGACACAACCACTAAACAAAAGGAAGAGTCTCCTTCCAAGATATCTATCACCTATGAAAGAGGAAGCCCAAAAACCTCCACATGGAAAGAGAGAATTATGATGATGGAATCAAAGGCAATTCTATAGGAAGCTGAAACGTGTCTACAGGAAACTCTAGCTAAGTTAAAAGAGATTGAGAAATTGGAGGAGAAGGCAGCCAGACAATCACAGGGAGAAGAAAAGACCGAGGAGATATTGGAACCAAGCCCTCAACCTATATTGGGCTCATATTACAACTTGTTAGAAGATACCACTTTTCTTTGCATTGGAACAAGAACGGGTTAGGACTCACACTTGGATGAGAATTTCCAAATCCAAGGGTGTTGTAGACATAGGCCACCTAGAATAATAGCTAAAAGAATCAAGAAAATAGTTGGCCATGGTGAGGCACATAGAAAGTAGTAAAAGAGCCAAATTACAGGAGGAGAATGAGCTACTGAAAAAGAAGTTGCAGCTAGAGGAAGGTCATAAGGAAGATAGGCTGCCCATTTTGGGAGGGCAGTCGCAACAAGAAGGGCCTCCAGCAGACAAGAAGACAACCAAGAAATAGCAGAGAGAGGAAAAACTACAAGCTGATGTTGAGTTACTGACAAAACTGCTGTACGAAAAGGAGTCTTAGGTAGCAGAAGAAATATAGGGTTTAAAACAACAGTTGCAAGAAAAAGAGGCCCAAATGATCTGCATGGCCAGCTGGGCAGTAGAAGCCTTACAATGTAGGCAACCTACTAAGTCCTATGCCTTATATCTTTAAGATCAATGGCTGCAATTTCAAATTAACACATTGGCCCAAAGGGTCACCATTCCATTTTAGAATTACAATCAGTTTATGTATTTGTGTGACAATAGCTCGGCTGAAGATAAGGCCAAGTTAGCAGAATTCTATTTACACAACTTGGCACTTCCAAACATGAATCTATGGGACCCCAATGCTGCATTGGGAGATGTGCAACTCATGGCCATGGCCTCTTAGTTAAACCGTGAGGAAAAGAGGGAAGCAAAAATTTGAAAAGTTATGGACAGGGAGCTAAGTGATCCACTCATGATCAGGGTAGAACCAAAAGATCCCTCAGCTTTAGTATATGCTCATAAACACCTTGCCAACAATCCTCAGGTTCTCGCAGACTACATTGAAAGGAAAGCTCAGCCCATTTCTCACTTTGAAGACATGGAAATACTATTTGGCGATAACTAAATTCATGCTTGCACAAGGAGATGGAACACATTGTCCCACAGTGAAAATAAGAGAGTACCACTCCCAAACAAGAATGAGGGAGGCTTTGGCAAGAGTGCCACTTTATAAACAGTCAATGAAAAATCTGAAGGCCAATTGGATTGGCCTAAAGTTCAATCCTCCATTACTTTTAGGACTACTAGAAGGGGTCAAAGAAGAAGAAGAACACAGACAATGGGAGGAAGTAGAGAGAAAATCATGGTTTCATGATCAAAAAGAGGAAATCACCTCGGAAGCCTAGGATGTCAGAGAGGCAGTCAAAACAATCAAAGATGATGAGATAGATTAGTTGCTCAGAGGATAAGCAACAAATTCAGCAGGGGGTGATGATGAGCTGGGTAACTTTATGGGCTCATTTTGCCTATTGTTCTCGATTAATCCACCATTCTTCATAGTTTTTTGCATGCTTTTGAATATATTTATGTTAATTGAATGAATGAGAAGATTCACTTGACCACAAAGTCTAATACATGTTTATTGCAGAATTTTGGACTTTTTTTGGACCAAGGTCAAGCATTTATGAGCAAGTTAGCAGCCAAATATGAAGGAACAAGGCTGAAGATTTCTAGGAGGGGTATCTCCTACACTAAATGACCCCTTCCTCGAGTTCTCCACCATCTTCTTGCAGTTCAACAGCCCACCAAAGATGATTTCAAGGGGCAGCCGAGTAGGTTTTGTGAAGTGGCTAATTAACTAAAGTTCTAGACAGCCAAGCTCCTAAAGTTAAGGAGGACTGTTGGGAGTCATCGTGTTGCATAAGTAGGAAGGCTTCAAGCCTTGGTAGTTTAGCTATTGAACAATTGTTTTTTGCACTTTAGTGCAGCTCTGCATTTTAGCTCATTTTTGAGCTCTTGTTATAAAAAGTTTTGTGACATGACTATTATTTTTTGAGTAATGGAGACGAATTTCACTTTGCACCAGCTCTGAGCTTTCTTAGGAGGCTGTAGCTCTTGGGGTTGGGCCCAACCCAAGTTCCAGTACCTCTTTTGTGTAATTTTATGTGTTTTTCTTGCATTCATAGAATAGTTTTTGTTATTTAGTTCAAAATCTTGCTTTTTTACTTAGGTTGTTTTTTATGATTAAGATATTTGTATGCTTCAGGTTGATTTGACAGTTGGGTGACAAAAAATATCTACAAAAAAGGCCATCAAGTAGTCCTTGATCTCATCTCTCCCTCCTTGAGACCATGAGCTGAGACCAAGGCATACTTGCTGCCACAAAAACATTATTTTTGCCTTCCAATGCAACTGCTAATGTTAGATTTTAAGTTGGAAAAGTTGATATCAGTTGCGCTCACATGTTTAGATCTGTTCTTGCTTAGTTTCCATGGCTATCTTGCATGATTTCCTGCCCATAAACTTATTTTCATTATGTTTCTGGTTTTTAGGTCATATTAGGTCAAAATAGATAAATCTCTAGTTTTTCTAGTCTTTGTTCAATCAATTTTGGAAAATAGTGTGCAGAGCACCTATAATACATCCCTACCTACACTTCCTCCATCATAAAATCTGGTCCACCCCCTACTTCAAGATTCCTTCCCTTCATTTGCCACACTTTCCCAATTTTCCCTAATTTCTACATTCTTGTGCAACATTGCTCCCTCCATCCTTGAAAAAATCCAACCACCTTCATCACTCAGCTTCATTTACCAGCTCCTAGACCCCTTAACATCCTTATCTTCCCTTCATTTCGACTTTCCCATGGTTTTTCCAGCATCAACCCTCTAAAATCCTCTTTCGGCCATTCTTGTAGAACTTCCTGTAGAAGTTCATGCGAGCAGTTTTTTTAGATCTGATCACTGTGGAATTCTCTAGAACGGTGCTAGGGACCCCTTAGGCCCTCTTCTCACCTTCCCAACCTCATGGAAGTGCCCACCACATTTCCTTTTGCAAATCAAACTCTGCACAGTCAAAAATAGTTAAAGCACATGCATAATAATTTTGAAAAAATACTCTAAAAATACAAAAAGATGTTTTTTCTTTATTTTCCTTCAGAAGTAGCTTAGTCACATGATCTTTAGCTTTCCAAGAGTCAATGGCATCCATTTCCACAACTTTCATCTCTTTTCTTGCACCAGTAGGGTTAGTCAGTAAAACTAGGGTTTGCTAGGGTTTGCATTTCCTTTCAGCTTTTAGCTTCTTTCTGCAAGTAGATTAGCCTCTCTGGAGTTAGTTTTCATCCATCACAGTTAAAAGCTTCTTCTAAGAACACATAGGAGTTGGCTTAAGCTCCTAGCAAACTTGTGTGAGCTGATCAAGTGACAACCTGAAGTAAGAGCTAGTACTTGTGCATATAGCACCGTCACTTCCAAGTTTGTTACGAACTACCGAGCTGATAAAAGTAACGAAGGGAGCCCCATGAGTTGCAACATCATTGTTGCAATATTGTAGCCCACCACAAAGGCAGAGTAACAAGGCTCAATCCCCTTGAAAGCTCCTCAACATGGTCAATTGGAAGTTTACTTTCAAGTGATCCCAAGTACCTTTCAGCATCATTATAATACATGAAAATCGCTCTATCATATTCAATGAAGTCTGTCCACAACCACCATGATGACGAATTTGTTTCCTGACATTGGGAGACCAGTGATGAAATACATGGAAATATCCATCCAAAAAGAGGCAGGGAGTGGCAATGGCTATAAGCTTCTTGGTAACTTGACTATTTCTCCTTTGTTGTGTTGACACACATCACATTCAGATACAAATGTGGAAATTCTCACTGTAGATTAACCTGATAATGCAATAGACTAAAGAAAAATACTTTAATCTACTTCTACATTCAAACTTGCGGAAGCTTAATGGATTTGAGCAAGATCAAGTAGAACACATAAAACAGAGAAGAAGAATCAATACTTGTGAAACACAGAATAATACTTTGGGGAAAGCCTCAGCTAAAAACCCCACTATTTTTATTATCATACAAGTTGGAAATACATCAAGATTACACAAAGCTTTAGCTCTTATAGCTAGCCAACTCTTAGTACAATCCTCCTGGATGCTCATAAACAAACAAGGTTTCTCACAAACCTTCTCCTCTGCCCTCCAAGCCTCCTATTTCCTTCCGCAGTTTCTCTAGGTGATCCTAATATTACCATGTGTAACACTGATCACTCACACTGATCTCACACCCTACTCTAACATATTGTCAGAACTACACAATCCTCAAGGAACCTTGTTCCTTCTGCATCGATGACTTTCCTTTATAGGAAAATTCCTCCAGCTAATAGTATAATGCCCCTTTCTTTAATCTCAATTGGGTCTTTCTCTTAATAGACATGCATGAGTTATTTATGAGCAAATCTTTAGATATCTGGAGTACACAAGTTGCATATGCATGTATGCATTAACTGACTGAACTCACTATTAGCTCCTCAAACTGTTTGGAAATAATTCAACTCGACTTAACTCAGTTAACTGAGCTAACTAATTACAACTCAAATACAACTCATCCTTATCTCCCTAATTAAGGGATAACTTCCTCAATCAAAGGGATAACTATTTCATGTCTTCACAAAGACTTCATGTTTGATTTTCTCCAACTAATTAAATCAAGATGAATTAATTAATTATTTTTGAAATAGCTACTGAGACCAAATTCGAATTTTAATTCTCATTTTTAATTCAAGGACTAATTAAAATTGGAATCGATCCCGAAATGTTATTTATAGTAATGCTATTTTTAGCATTTCTATTTTTTGCTATTTTGAACAGAGATGGAGTATATCCTGAAATGCTATTTATAGCAATGTTATTTTTAGCATTTCTTGTTGCCATTTTCAACACTCCCTCTCAACAAGAAAGGCATTCAACTCGAACCTGATCCTAAACCTTTGGAATGTTTTGCATGCAACACTTCTCTCAAGTGTTGTTGCTCCAGTAACTCTAGAAATAGAAAATATCCAGCTTGAATCAGAATGATGCCTCTGTCATCAAAGTCTTTGACTGTTATTGCCTCTGTCAACTGAATACTCTACACCTATGTGCCCTTCAGTATCTGACTACTCTAGCCTCTGTCACTTTGATCTATGACTGCATCAATCACATTGATTCCTCCTCCTACATCCGTGCTACAGATGGTCATATCTCCCAGCACTACATCCGCACTGTACCTCCTCTCATCATGTTGCATCGTGTTGCCCACTGCTACACTGCAACTCAATTACTGAGAAGTAACTAATCTCCCAACTAACCACCCTGTAGGGCTAGAAACACCCTTTGATGCTAAAGCTTCCTTTTTCGCTGACAAGTGCTCCCTCTCTGACCTCTATGCTACTACAACAACTCCCTGCATCTCGCACCATTGCACACATCTCTATGCCATCTTGCACTGGTGTAGCACTTATGTGTCTCTCGCATTATTGCAGCCTACTAACTATGCATTTCTTTGGGACTCCCACACTGTAGCTCTCTCTGCCACTCTATTTGCATCCATCTCTACCCACTCAGCCAGTCTTGCTACTCCTCATTGGGTTTCCTATCACAAGGACTAATCAAAGAAGTTGGGTACCTCAAGGATCCTGCCCCTATTTCATCCTTCTTGAGACTATCTCTTCACATCACCCCACCTCACACATGGAGGTATGTATGCATGTGATCCCTCCACCCAATTGCTTCAAAATTTCCAGTACTGGAGATCTCTGCATGAGTGGATGCCTCCACTCGGTTTCCTCTCAGCTTCTCCAGTTCTGGTTGCTCCACAACCTCCTAAAGCTACTTCACCAATCGTGGCTCGTCCATAATTGTCTGAGACTTCTTTTAGCACTACTTGTTGAGTGGTAATTTACTCTTCCTCTCAACCACCAAGTGTCTAACATTTTCCTTGCTCGTTAAGGCTTTGCATGCATCATGTACCTCAAGTGCATACAGGTTCTTAGCTATCACACCAATCTATTTCATCTTTCCCACCGTCACAAAATTTTATGGAAAAAGAGCTTATTTTAAATCAACGATATCTCCCTCATCTGAACCCCAATTCAACCATTTTTTTTTTGAATTTGGGTGTTCTTTCACAACGAATCAAGATATGCTATTTGGTTCTGAAAATTTTACACAAAAAAATTCATATCTGCTCTGAAAACTTGCAGGCCAATTTTTTTTAATTTTTATTTTTTAATTTTTTACTTCGAATTCTCTTCTTCGTATACTGTTCACTGCTCCAATAAAATTTTCACTGATAAACTTGTCTCTAATACCATCTAGAAATTTCTCTATGGATCAACTACCTCTGATACCATGTAGAAACAAAAAAAATATCCAACCTAAATCAGAATAATGTTGCTGTCATCAAAGTCTCTGACTATTATTGCCTATGTCGACTGAAAACTCTGCACCTCTATGTTCTTCAGTATGTGACTGCTCTAGCCCCTATCACCTTGATTTCTGATTGCATTAATCACACTAATTCCTCCTGCTGCTTCCATACTGTTTCTGGTCCTATCTTCCAACACTACATCTGCACTATACCTCCTCTCATCATTTTGCATCGTATCGCCCACTGCTGCACTACAACTCAATTATTGAGAAGTAAGTAACTGGTCTCCTAACTAACCTCCCTTTTGGGCTAGAAACACCCTCTGATGTTGAAACTCCCTCTGCCACTGACAAGTGCTCCTTCTATGACCTCTAAGTTGCTACAACACTCCATGCATCTCGCATTGTTGCACACCTCTTTATGCCATCCTGCACTGGTGCAACACTCTTGTGCCTCTCACATTGTTGCAGCCTACTAGCTCTGTGTTGTCTTGGGATTCCTACATTGCATCTCTTTGCCGCTCCATCCACATCTACCTCTACCCACTCAGCTAGTCCTGTTACTCCTCGTCGGGGCTCCTGTAGCAAGGTCTAATCAAAGAGGTTGGGTACCTCAATGATTATGCCCCTATTCTAGCCTTCTTGGGACTATCACTCCACATCACCCCACCTCCAACTTGGAGGTATGGATGCATGCGATCCCTCTTCCCACTTGGCTGAAAATTTCCCCCTACTAGAGGTCTCTACATGAGTGGATAACGCCACTCGGTCTCCTCTCTGCTTCTCCAATTGTGGTTGCTCCACAACCTCCTAGAGCTACTTCACCAATTGTGGCTCCTCCATAATTGTCTGAGACTTCTTCTGGCACTGCATGTTGAGAGGTAATGTACTCTCCCTCTCAACCACCTAGTCTCTAAGAGTTGCCTTGCTCATCAAGGCTTTGCATGCATCTTGTACCTTAAGTGCATACAGGTTCTTGGCTAGCACACCAATTTGTTTCATCTTTCTTGTCGTCATGAAATTTTAAGGAAAAAAAACTCATTTTAAATCAGCAATATCTCCCTCATCCGAAATCTGATTCAGCCGATTGTTTTTTGAATTTGGGTATTTTTCCACAAGGAATCTAGATCTGCTATTTGTTTCTAAAAATTTTTCACAAAAATTTTTAGATTGCTCTGAAAATGCATGACCCATTTTTTCACTTTGAATTCTCTTCTTCGTATATTGTTCTCCGCTTTGATCACCTTTGCTCTAATAACATGTAGAAATTATTACTGTAGATCACCTGATAATGAAATATGCTAAAGAAAAATACAATATCTACTTCTACAACAAACTTGTAGAACCTTAATCGAATATGAGGAAGATCAAATAGAACACATATAATTCAAATTGAGAAATCAATCACACATGAACACAGAAGAATAACCCGGGGAAAGCCTCATCCTAAAACCCCAATATTTGTATTATCATACAAGTGGAAATATGTCAGGATTACACAAGGCCTTAGCTCGGAAGCTATCCAGCTCTCCCTACAATCCTTTTGCTACTCATAGACAGTCAAAGGCTTCTCACAAACCTTCTCTTCTACCCTCCAAGCCTCATATTTCCTTGCGCAGATTCTTTTGGGTCCTCAAGATGCCACCTGTGTGTAAAAATCCCTTACACACTGCTCTGACCTCTAAAATAATTGCACAAACCTGAAGGAGATGATTCCTTCAGCATGGATGAGTTTCCTATATAGAAAAAATCCTCCAATTGATAGTACACTGTCCCTTCCTCTGATCTCAACTAGGTCTCTGATTGAACTAACATGCATGACTTATTTATGAGAGAATATTTAGTTATTTGAAGTGCATCAGTTACATGCATGCAAGCATTAAGTAGCTGAAAACACAGTTAATTCAGCAAACTATTTGAATTAATCTAAATGGACTTTACTCAGTTAAATGAGCCAACTAATTACAACTCAATATTACAACTCATCCTTATCTCTTTAACTGATGGATAAATTCCTCAATTAATTGAGAAACAGTTGCATGTCCCCACATAGACTTCATGTTTGATTTTCTACAATTAATTAACTCAAGATAAATTAATTAGTTATTTTACAAACAGTTTCTAATATCAAATTCGAATTTTACTTCTCAATTTTAGTTCAGGGACTAACTAAAATTGGAATCCATCACGAAATGTTATTTATAGCAATGCCATTTTTCATTTCTTGTTGCTATGTCCAACACTGGTACCCAAACTGCTATTTATAACAATGCTATTTTTAGCATGTCTAGTTTTAACACTTCTGAAGGAAATTTTTCTTTTTTGGATCTTCTCCTCATTCTAAAAAGTCTACATGACTGGAGGGGTACTCATGTTTCGTTCTGGTCCTTTGGGTACCTGTAGAAAAAAGCTTTCATCAAGCTTCTTGATCCAGGTGGATGTTGGTGGCCACCAACCTATCCCATTTGGACCACCGCAACTGTATCTTTCAGTTTTTCAGTTTCCGTAATTGTAGCACAATTTTCTATTTTTAGCAGTTTTTTCGGGTCCTAAACTTTCGAAGCCGTTTTGAGGCCCTAAGCGACGTTTTTTGGGAAATCTTGGGATAGCATGGGTCCATCAACCGATGTTTCCCTTCCCAAAGTGGTAGTTCTCGGATAGATCTTTCTAACGAGCTATCATACACGTCAAACGGAGATCGTATGCCAAGGTTATGACCCCGGGAAATTGATGTACCAATTTACCCAAAACGGGGGCCACAATTTGGCGTTTCATCCTCTAGGGTTAGGTTTTGGAATGTGAAGGGTTTTCCATTGTTTCTCAACAATAAATAGGCCTTCGAGCCTCATTGTAACATAGTTGAGAATAGTTCGGAGGCATGTAGCCGCCACATCTCTTCTCAGAGATAAGCTACCACCGCCCTAGCTGGTTTATTTTGAACTCTGTTTGTAAGTATATTTCAGTGTTTTCCATTAATGAAATGAAGTATTATTTCCGATGCATCTTTGTGTATATGGTTATCTCTGTATTTTGTTGAGTTCCTGTTTAAATCCGGATCAGTGGTATCAGAGCGGTTTGCTTTTTCTGTGTTTTTCTTTACATGTCCCCAACGAGGTCAGGATATAAGGAGTTAGGGCTTGAACTGGTCGAACCTTTGCAAGACCAGCCTCGCAAATCCTGATGGCCTCCCGTGGCGGATGAGAAGAAAGATGAGGGGGCAGGAGATCCTATCAACATCTTGCTCGAAGAAGCCCTCGAGCGGCAAAAGAATGCGATGATGGATAGCTTTGCGCAGATCCTTCAGCAGCTACCCAGAGGTGACGCATCGGCTTTCAGCAGCTACTATGGAAACGCCACGCCCTTTAAGGTACAAGTTAATTTTGAAATCCCCATATTTGAGGGTCAGATAGACGCAGATGTGGTAGATAAATGGTTAAATATGCTAGAAGGGTATTTTTCTGTTCATGAATTTTCAAGTCGGGAAAAGATTGTTTCCGCTCTTCTCAAAGCAGCCCCCCACGTCAAGGATTGGTGGGAAACCTACTGTGAGCAGAAGGATGAAAGTACAGTCTCACTATTTTCAGTTGTACCCACTTGGGATTCATTCCGAGATGCCATCAAGGAGCAGTACTACCCTGTCAAAAGCTATGAGGATAAATACATTAAATGGACCACACTGCAGCAGGGACAAGACCAAGATGTGCCAGAGTTCACAAACATTTTTCATACCCTTCACACATAGTTGGGTATCAAAGATTCTGAGCTGCATTTGGTACTCAAATACCGCGGCTGCCTACACAGATACATCCAAGAAGAGATGGAATTCCTAAACAGCTCCTCGCTCGGCACGACATATCGATATGCTGTCAAAATCGAGCAAAAGTTCAAACAGAAGAACCGAGACTTTGGATCTGCAAATCCGAAGCCCAAAGGACAAAGCCAAGGTGGGGTGACCCAAGATAACCCGTCAGAGCCGCAAGAAAAGAACAACACCACAAAGCCGAAGAAGGACACAGGAAAGTGGTGTGAGTTCCATAAGAGTCCCACTCATAACACAAGTGAGTGTCAGACCAAGCAGTCACTGGTGGCCGAGTTGAAGGCTTCTGAAGCAGATGCATGTTCCAACCCTGAGCCAAAACCCAACAAGGGGAATGGCAAAGGGAAGCAGATCATTGATGCGGATCCTAGCGCCACTGTTGCCACTGCCAAGATCTAGAAAAATAAGCCCGAAGAGCCAGAGGAGGGGGAACATCTTTTCCACTCACAGATGTGGATGAAGGGTTCGCCGCTGCAATTCATTTTCGACAGTGGCAGCCAAAAGAACCTTATTTCAGTAGAGGTCATGAAGCGGTTGGGCCTACCGACTACACCACACCCACAACCGTACAGTATCGGGCGGCTTCATGAAGGATGAGATCTCAAAGTTCCCAACAGTGTCGCCTTCCCTATAGCATCAAACCATTCATAGATGAGGTATTGTGTGATGTTACACCTCTGGATGTTTGTGATGTATTATTAGGCCAGCCATACATGTGGAGGTGACATGCTGTGTATGAGTTAAGGACTCATGTTGTCATTATCTCTTTGAGTAATTCATTATATAGGATACTAGAGGTAGCCCCACATATTGCCACCTCTTTGATCACTGCTAAGAAAGGCAGCAAGCTCATATCACAGACTAGGAAATTTATTTTATGAGTTCGCTCCCAAAGTAACGGGAAGATCATTGCTACATCCATACCCCCGTAAAGGGTTCCTCCATGCAGCAACAGCAGCAGCAAAGGGATACGGTCATGATAGAACACAGGAACAAGTAACAACTTGTCCTCACTGATAGGGGTACCACATAAGTTTTAGGTGGGCGACAAAGTTTGGTTACATCTGCAGAAAGAATGCCTTACAAGAGCCCATCA
>APFE030954849.1:10133-32544 GCA_000404065.3 Pinus taeda
CAAGATCTAAGGATAGATCAGGATCAAATGGTTTGAAATGAATCATCTTTATATGGTTTGATCATGGTTAGACTAGATATGAATTATTGATGCATGTTTTATTGTACGCATGTTATGATCTGGGTATGACTGATGTCTGAAACAGCGGCAAAGTCATGATTGAATATGTATAGATCTGTACGTGGGTTGGCTTTGGCGAAAGCACGTATATATGCGGGTTTGATTCATCGTAGTAGCGTATACATAATGAAGTATGATGTTTGAAGTTGCAGTTGGGTTTGATTGTTATTGCAGGGTTCTGGTGACTGTGTTATTGACAGGGTTTCAGTATTTCAGTGATCCAGAAATTGATGATGCTGGTATTGATTGTTTTGTGCTTCAATGATATTGATGGGTCTAGTATGAAAATTGGATGAAACGTGGCCTTCAGATTATAGTGTTGTGCTTCAGGAGTATCCAGTCTGAAAATGTATGAAACGTGGTACCTGGAGGAAGAAAGAGAAGGCTGTTGCCTTTTGTAGGTCGGCACCTACGTACTAGTACATCAACTAGTACAAGAGCTAAGGGGGTGGTAGCTCCCTTCCAGTAGCAACTGGAGAACAAGTAAAGGTTGGAGCATTTCAGTAGGCCAGCACCTACATACTAGTAAGTGGATCGGCTAGTATAAGAGCTAAGGGGGTTGTAGCTCCCTTCCTGGAGAGTCTGGAGAATGAGAGAAGGTTGTAGCCTTCTACAGGTAGAAGCCTGCGTACTGGTATAAGATTGCACCAGTACAGAACTATTGTAAAAGAAGTTTCTTATTAAAAGAAGATAGAGACGACTTGCAGCACGTGGTTTTCACCCACATTGGGTTTCCACCTTATTTCATGGTGTTCATGTATGCTTGTTGTGTGTGATGATCTGTTCTGTTTTACTGCACCTTCTTACTATACATATGGTTAATGAAGTTCTGATGCAATAACTAAAGATCAACATTTAATGGATTAACTGAATCATAAGTATTCTGGATATAGGCTAGTTTCATTAGACACAGTTGCGTATACACGTGGGTTCACTTAATTGAAGTAGCGTATATGTATCTAAGTATGGAATGAAAACGTTTTATTGATTTAATAATACTGATTCACCCCCCCCCCCCCCCCTTCTCAGTATTATTTCCAACAATGCCTCCCTGCTTTTTTGGTTTGCAAACTGTCGACTATTTCACTAAGGCCCATTTGCGATTGTGCCCTGAGGATCCCCATAGAAATTTGTGTTGTATGTTCTTGATCTTTTTGAGCACCCACTTCGGCGGTACGAGAACAGAGAAAAGGTACAGAGGCATAGTTTGTAGTACCACTTTGAGCAGAACAAGCCTGCTTGCCATATTGAGGGCTCTATAAGTCCATAAAGATAAGCGACCTTCAAGTTTCTCTAGGAGTAGATGCCAGGATGTGTGCTTTATAGCAGAGTCGATCAATGGTTCACCCAACTATTTGGATGGAAGACTGGCAACAGAAAAACCTAGGATTCTAGAAATATTTCTTTGTGTTACAAGGGGAGTGTGAATGAAGAATATTTTAAACTTAATGGTGTTAATGGTGGTTCCTGAAGCCTCGGAGAAGGTATCTAACAGGGATTTGACTGTATGTTCTTCTTGGACTGAAGGGTGCCCAAACAACATATTATCATCTACGAATTGTTGATGAGTGATGGCAGAGATTCCATGGACAGAGATGCCTCTAAGGTTTTGAGAATGAAGAGCATGCTTTATAAGGCGACCTAAGCCTTCTGCCATGAGGACAAAAAGAAAGAGGGAGAGGGGATCGCCTTAACGAATGCCTCTAGAGGGGGAGAAGGGACGAGAGGGGACACCATTTACCAAGATGGAGAAAAAGGTAGATGATATGAGATTCATAACCCACCTGACCCAAGTTGGGCTAAAGCCAAAGGCTGTAAGCATCTGTTTAATATATGTTCAACTTAATTTATCAAATGCTTTAGATAAGTCAATTTTGAGAAGCATACCTGCTTGTTTGTTGTGTTTTAGGGAGTGAATGATCTCATGCGTCAGAATTATGCCATCTAGGATTTGACGTCCCTCCACATATCCTGATTGTTCCTACGAGATGAGTATGGGGAGCAGCAGCTTGAGTCTGTTGGTGATGACTTTCGAGATGATTTTGTATATAACATTGCAGAGTGCTATGGGCCTAAACTTCTTTAGAGTGTTTGGCTATTCTTCTTTGGGGATGAGAGCTATGAAAGTTGCATTTAGAGAAGGAAGAAGCCAGTGCATAGTTCGAGATTCTTCCACCACCTTCCAAACCTCTAGGTTGATGAGATCCCAGAAGTGATGGAAAAAGTTGGAGGTGAATCTGTCAGGTCCATGGGCTTTCCCATCTTTTAGTTGAGTTATTGCTAATTCGACTTCCACAAGAGTGACTAGTAGAAGCAATCACTGATTGTGCTGTTTTGTTATAATCTTTGGCACATGCTGAATAATTTTGTTTATGGCCCATTGCCTATGTACTTGAGGCTCTTGATATACAGATTTAAAATGGGTGAGGAGTTCTCTCTCAATGTCATTTTGTTCCTCCATTTTTTCTCCCTGCTGATTCTGAAGTTGTGCAATGTTATTATGCATTCGTCTCTGGATGGTTATGAGATGAAAGAATTCGGTATTCCTTTCCCCCTCTTTTAACCATCTGATTCTCGATTTTTGTTTCCAAAGTACTTCCTCTTGCTTCCTTATGTCTTCTAGCTGAGTGAGAAGATCTTGTTCTTGATTTGCTAGTGTTTCGGGTCTCCCTTCCTCAATAATTCTCTGCTGGAGCTCAATCATGCTTTGCTCAAGCGTTTTTTGAGTTTGAAAAATATTACCGAAGGTGGAGTGATTCCATTTATTAATTTGTCTTTTGATATTCTTTAGTCATTGTTGGAATTGATACATTATTGATCCTTTAGGGGGATTGAATTTTCCCAGGCTGTTTTGACTATATTTTTGAAGTCTGGATGAGAAAACCAGAAAGCTTCAAATCGGAAAGGCCTTCTAGTAGAGTCTCCCAGTCTTTGCCACTGAAGTGAAATGGGCCAATGATCTGAGCCTAACAGAGGCAAGATTGAGGCTGTGATGTCTCCTCCCAGGTGAATGGCATTATTTGAAATGAGAAATCTATCCAGCCAAGATGCAATTTGTTGGGATCCTGACTTTTTTTTATTCCAAGTATAGATTCCATTATTGAATGGAAAATCTATTAGCCAGTTGTTTTGTATATAGTCTCTGAAGTGGCTACTTTCATTGTCTAGTTTGACCCTACCTCCTTTTTTTTCTTCGAGTTTAGTAATCATGTTGAAATCCCTGCCTGTATCCATAGTGGGTGAGTTCTGGTGGAATTGAGAGCTTCAAATGTGTTTAGCAGTGCAATCTTTTGCTGTGAGTCCTGAGGAAAATATACATTTGACAGATGACCATGTATATTAGTTCCTATGATATGGAAAGTGGCCTGTATGAGATGTTGGGAGGCATGAAAGTCTGTGAGTAAGATAGCTTGCATATTCCAAGCGATGGCGAGTCCTCCCGAGGCACCAAAAGCATCTACTGTAACTGATTAACTGATTGAACTCAATGTTTTATTGTTGCATTTTGTTTCTTGCATGAAGAAGATTTGTGGTTTTTCATGTTGTAGCATGTTTTTTATCATTCTTTATTTCCCAAGACTATTGAGCCCTCTTAAATTCCATGAGATGAGCTTCATGGTTGATCAGTGGGTAACGGTCTATAGTACTTAGTTAACTTGGACCATATGCTTGACTCCACCAGCATTTCCCTAATGATGATGGTTCTTTGCAGATCTGTCTTTCTTCCCATTTTCTTACCGTCTTTGTGGATATTTTTCCCATCCCAGCTGCTGCTCGATTTTATGCATAAGGTTCTCTGCTGATGCATTCTTGAAAGGACTACTTCCAAATTTTCAAGCTGCCTATCTAGAATTTTGTCAAAATCTTTCTTTCTGCAAGCTTGTTCAAGACTAAAGATGTCTAGGTCTCTGAGGTCAAAGCTCTCTATTTCTTCTTCCATGTGGCTTTGTTGGCTGCTCTCAGGGATTGAGTTAGTTGTCTTGGCTAGATCTAATGAAAAGTTGTCGATATCCATTCATCTTTCCTGCCATAGGACGATATCTATCTCCTGAATGGGGATGGATGGAGAGGTTTCTCTCTTTTGATCATCCAAAGGCAGACTAGACTCATTAAGTTGAGGTGAGGTCGTTGGCATGGTGGATGGTTCAACCGTTTTGGACAAATATGCTTCAGGAATGGAATGTTGTGACAGAGTATCAAAGCTATTACTGGTGGAGGGTGAAGAGGAAGTGGGCAAGGGGTTTTTGGGGACTGGTGGGGGATTTTTGGTATGCTTCTTTTGATTGGCGACATTGGTGAATCCTTCAGAGCCAAATTTTTCGGAGATATCATTGGTTTTGGGGGAAGCGTTTAATGGATAGTCGCGAAATAGATGGCCATGAGCATGGCATTTTATACATCTAAAGGGCACATGTTCATAATCCATGGGCTGAATCCATTCAAAATTATCATGAAGGAGGCTTACCGAATCCGTGAGGGCTTTGCGGAGTCGCATGTCAACGTAGATGCGAGCATACGAGGTGCACCTTTGGAGCTTTGTTTCCTCTGCAATCTTTATGAATTCTCCTACTCCATTGGCAATGGCTTTTAGCGATTCTTCATCCCAATATTCCAGAGGAAAAGAGTACATTCGAATCCAAACTGGCGCCCATCTGAAGTCCTTGTTATCTGGATTAAATCTTTCAATCCAATCCCTTAAATATTGACCCACTGTATTGAAGAAATAAGGGCCGCTGTCTAAGATTATATTCCTGTCTTCGATGCAGTTGAATATAGCAGTGAAGAAACCTTTTGGCCCTTGTTGTAGGGTAACATGTCCTTTTGGTTTCCATTTTGAAGCAATCCATCCCTGCAAGGCTTTCTCAGTTGGCCAGAAACCAATGAATTTACTTATAAGCGCATGGTACTTCATAAACTGTATTTGGGCGTTGATTCGATGGCTTGGTAAGTCAATCTTGGGGCGATCTGCTGCTATGGGCTTGCACGTGGATGATGTCGCCTTCATGGGTTCTGCATTTGCTGTGGAGGTCTTCTCCCTCCCTTTGTTCAAATCTTCCTCTCGCTGCTACTGGGCTGATTGATTTTGCAGCTGTACCGTTGTTCCAGACAATGGATTTTCAGTTTCATCATTATTCCAGTTGGGATTTCGGCTGTCGTTGTTATCTGTGGGGGGAGGTCCCGTGGCCTCCCCCATTTGAATATTCATTATGTAGACTCTGTCAGCGTGTCTAAACTAGCGCTTGAGAGGCTATGTCGCTGCACTGGAGTCCTGCCGCACCTATGCTCCTGCCGTGGTAGGGTTTGTCAGAAACCCTAGACTGCCATGGTTCACAAGCTCATATCATGACAAATTCATGGAAACTAAAAATTGCAAAACTAGCTTTCAACATTATTCTCAGGAGTAGTAATTTCCCAAAAAACCGTTGTATGCTTATTAATTATCATAAATAATAATACTAATTAATATTATTATTATAATAATAATTATATTTAATATATGATTATAATAATATAAATATTATAATCAATTATATTATTATTATAATAATATTTTATTATTATGATAATAATACAATAAATTGTTATTAATTTTTTTTAATAATTTATATTATTGGATTATTTTAATAAATATAATGATAATCTAATATGAGTTATTCTTATTATTAATAAATATATATTAGGAGCTTATATAATTATTATAATATTAATATATTTAATACAGTGATATATAATAAATAATTAGTTGTTAATATTTATATAGTTATTAATAATTCTAAATACTTATAATAATTATTAATGTGGTTGATATAAGCTTATTGGTGTATATCAACCATATTGGAAAATGTGGTTGTATATATACTTAATACAAGTCTATCAGCATATATCAACCATATTGATAAATATAGTTGTGCTAGTTTATGTCAAGCCTTATTGCATTTCTCTCTGTTTTCGTGACATTGGTTTTAGTTGGTAGTAAGTGTCCGAGTATGGGGTTCATTCAGTTAGATTTTAATTATGCCATGGAAGACATAGTTGAGGTTAGATATATGGCAAAACTTCGAAGCTCCAACCATTCGAACATTTCCGTGGTTTTCAAATTCTGTTTTGGTGAGAGGTGTTATTTGTGTGAATAGCATTAAAGAACGTGAGGTTAAGGTGGGCGTTATTCTGTTTTTTTAATAATATTAAATAATAATTATTATTATTTATAGTATGTTTCTAATAATTATAACAAGTTTTTTATAATTTTAATTCAAGTATGGCTATTTATTAAGAGGATAATAGAGATTTGATTTCAGTCAAATTTGTTGGAATATTCATAGTAGTATTCATAAATCAAGAACTAAGTTTTTATCTCCAAATTAGTTATGTTCATTTAATTGATTTACTTTAAATTAGTTAATTAAACAAATGCCATATCAACACATATCACACTAGGCATTGTATTGATAAACCATGGTATTGTAAAAAAGAACAATTTACATATTAAAAATTTCCATGATTAAGAATATTGTTACATGTATTTTAAAACGCATATAGATTTAACTCATGTATTGATCATTTTTATAATTAATAATAAATCATTTAAAATAAAATTATAATGAAGTTTTGATTTTTGTCATGAATTGATGCATATTTGTGTTTACCAAACATTTAATTTAAATGACTAATTTGCAAGTTTAATGATTAAAAACATATCTTTTACAAAAAGTTGAGTTAGAGACATATTTTAATAATCAAATATTTACATAAAATTAATTTTATTTTAAAATTTTGTTTCTTTGAAAAGACATTGTATAACGCTGTCATCATGCTCAATTTTTATAAAATGAAAATAGTTTAATTTTTAATTATTTATTTATTAATGATAATGTGAATAAGCACTAGTTTAAGTACCAGAAACTAGTTTATTTTTAACTGAAAATTATTTTCTCATTAATAATTTGTTTTATGTTATAAAACAATTAAGTTGATTAATTTGAAACAAAGGTTTTATTATTGTCATTACTTAGTCATTTAAGTTCATTTTTAACTGAAAATTATTTTCTCATTAATAATTTGTTTTATGTTATAAAACAATTAAGTTGATTAATTTGAAACAAAGGTTTTATTATTGTCATTACTTAGTCATTTAAGTTCGTTCATTAATGTGGAGCCACTTTGTAAGACATAGGTAACTTATAAAAATCATAGAAATAGTATTTTGCAATTTAATGTTATTGAATCAAATTTAAAATATTATTAAAATGAATAAACTTTTAATGGAAACGTTTAAATTAATTTAATAAAAATTATAAATTTTTAAAAATTTTTCTCTAATATATTTCATTTATTTTCAAATCAATTCAAATATGTAAATTATTTTTTTTCATCAAATTTAATGCGTCTTTTTTTTCTTTCTTTTTCTATCATTTTTTTTCTTTTTTTAGAAATTAAAAATTATGTTAAGCATAATTTTATTTACAATATGTAAAATTCATTAAAATGAATTCTATTTTCATACAATTCCATGGCTAGAAACACAAATATCAAGTCTTTGTTCTTAAAAGTATGATCATACTATTCATTGAAAAACAATTTTGTGGGATTAATACTCTAAATACGGAATTGAGAATTATAACATGTGTTTATTATTTTAGTTATAAATGTTAAGATAAATTGACAAAAGTAATATATTGACGTAGAAATCCACAGAAGATGAAGTAAGTATGTATATATATATATTTTGTAGTTATTAGTTAATAGTTAAGTTCGAAAAAGTATGATGAATACTCAATATGATTAAGTATATTTGGTTTAAAACTAATTATTCATTCATAATTATTAAGAAAGAGATTAAATAGTGTATTGTAAAAAAAAAGAAAAAAAAGAAAGAGAGATTTAAATCCTCTCAAAATCAAGTGCATGTGAATGGATCTTGTTTTTTCTCTTTAAGTTTTATTTTTTATTTATTTTTTATTTTTTAATTATTGTTTCAGTTTAGTAGTCACCATTCTATCCACCAATAAATTGATATAAAAATAAAATTTGGATATATTACGAAAAAATAAAAAATATTTCTATATTATAAATTAGCAAATAGGTAAATATTTATATAAACTAATGCAAAGTATGATCAAAGTGATGACTAATAATAATAGAAGAGACATAAAGATTGTGATTTCATAAGTAAACTGATGAATTATTAAAAATCTAATAATAATTTCTTTGTTTTTCAACCGTTTAAACTAGTTATTTTTGTATTAGTTGATATCAAAGCTAGCTTCCTTAGTTGCCATGAGGGATATGTTCTCTTTTTTTTTAACCTATATGGCTATTATTTGTATTAGTTGATATCAAAGCTAGCTTCCTTAGCTGTCATGAGGGATATGTTCTCTTATCTTTTAGGTTTCCAAATTTATTATATGGATATGTTTTTTTTTTTTAATCTATATGGCTATTATGTGGAAACCATTATCTTCCATTAAGGGAATTTTCAGATTTAAAATGGGTCTCCCAAAGAAAATAATAAATTAACAATTTAAATAATACAATAAGAGTTATGAAATTTTAAAGAAAAAGAGAGATTTTTTAAAATCATATTTTCAATTTATCTCTTTATAAGTTTACTCAAATGTCAAGTGCATCCTAGGAGTACCTACTTCGCATATTTTTTAGTAGACCCACAATTTTATTTTTGAAAATGAATTTAAAAAATGTGTTTTCAGACACTTTTTTAACCTCAAAATTCTCCTAATGCCTTTTCAAGCTTCCATAGTCATTATAGGGATATGTTCTCTTCTTCTAGAGTTTCTATACTTATCACAAAGATTCATCATATTATTTTGATGAAGGGGAAACATAAAAAAGGGTTGACTAAACTTTTCTCAAGGATGGTATTCATGCCATAGAATATCGACTGGATGGGTTGATCGACCCTTCCTCACACATAGTATTTCTATCAAGATGACGAATGGGGATATGTTAACTAATATCCCTTTATTAGGCATAATATTGTAATCTAAGGGGTCATAAGGAAGATTTATTTAGTGGATGATTTTCTTTTTAACCAATATCCTAGGTCCTTGACCATAATATTTTCATTATGTGGGTGCACTAAGAGTGTTCAACTAACTCTTCCTCAATTTTAGTATTGTCATTGAGGGAGACCCGTGAGAAGATTTCATTGACAATTAAACATAAAATTGATGTCATAGAAAATTTGAAGGAATGATCATCAAACCATTTTTTATGCATAATATACACTAAAGGGGAACTCAAGGAAGGATCAAAATTTTTTGTATTGATCATAGTATTTACATCATGAGGGAGAACGAGAGAAAGGGTCAATTGGCCCCTTTTAATCATTTCATTGAGGGGAATTGTAAGGAGGGGTTGAACAACCCACCCTTGTGCATGCTATTGTGTCATAGAGGATCCCAAGGTAGCTATCAGCCAACCCTTTTTGAGGAATGGTATTCATTGTTGAGGAGGACTATGTTGAAGGCTTGATTAATCCTTCCACAAGCATATATTTTTCCTTGTGGCGAAGTATCGAGAATGGGCGATTGACCTATCCTTAAGCATTCTATTCTCATCAAGGGAGTACTAAGGGAAGGGTCAGTCTATTAATCTCCTAATCCTAATGTTATCGAAGCTTAAATTAATTATTTTAGGATTTAGTTTATTCTAGCATATTTGTCAATTTGTTGAGAGGATCTATAGCTTAATATGTAAATGAGACTTATCACACTCACTAGATTATAAGATCGGTTGCTCTCCAAGAATTTAATTTAGAGTTAAGAAATATAAATTAGTTCTATTTTCATGTGTTGTTCATAGGCTTTTAGCCTTCTATTTTCTTTGCAGCTATTTTTTTCCTTATTTTATAAAATTTTGCATGAAGGAAAATTTCCAACATGGTATCAATTTCAAAGCCGTTGAATAATATGGGAAGGATTGGTGACGTATTAAGGAAGCAGGAAAGTATCCACGACATCATCCTACATCTCTCCAAATTCAAAAGTAGTATTGAGGTGATAAAGAAAGATAATAATTTTTAGTAGTTAAAAGTATCGTATCAAATATATTTCGATCTTGAATATTGATAGATAATGTTCTTTTATTAGATTTACCTTGTTTGGCAAGTAAATTAGTTGTAATATAATTTTTATTTGTAAAATATATGATTCTATATTGTAGATTTCATTAAAAGCGTTTGTTGCAATTGTAATGCTATGAGATCTAAGTCAGACACTGATTTTTTTTGGTTAAAATCCATTATTTTTCAAATTTATTAAAGGGCTTATATTGTATAAATTACTTTAGAAATATTTATAAAATTTGACAATGAAAATGATGACATTGTAGATATTGAAATTTTCTTTAAGCTCCATCCATCATTTTTGGTTATAAATATACAAAATGTTGAACCAAAGACCACACTTGGGGGAGGGCGGGGGTGGGGGAGTAAATATGAGAGCAAAATTATGGTTTCACAACTTTTCTTTAATAAACAATTATATAAAAATAAGTCGTAACCATTTGCAACTTATCAACATATAGAAAAATGCATCATAAGATCGTCATCACATCAATAATACATAAGGAAGCCATCACATCAACAAAAAGAGACACAAGTTTTACATGGAAATCCATATGGGAGAAAACTACAAATTATTCTTCTTCTTATGCTTCAATTAATTACATGGATTTGTAGGCACTGAACTGTCGAAGGCACCCACTCCAAAGATGTGCAAGTTACTACTTGTAGTAGGCTACAACTTGATTGAAACATCAGCCTTGAAAATGTGCAAGAAATAACTCATTGAGGCTACAACCTGATTGAGGCACCAACCTTGATGATGAGCAGGCTTCAACTTGCTCTAGGCTCCCACCTGATTGAGGCACAAACCTTGATGATGAGGAAGACCTTACCTACTCTAAGCCCCAACCTCAGTGGAGGCACCCACCTCCTCCTTCAACTTCTTATGGACCACTTTTTAAAATATTTCAAATTGGGTCCACATAATCTTCAAATAAAATAAATCTTCGAAGTGAATAAGTCAATGCTATCATACTACTGTGTATGCCTTGCCATCTCCTATAATAACCATTCTTTATCTTGTTCACCAATTTTATCACATATGACTCATCTTGGAACTTACTTTTGCCATAAACTCAAAGCCACTTCAACATGGTCATAGGCCCTCAAATATATTACATAGATTTTAATCATAAAAAATATATCAATGAGGTTTTTAATGCCTTTAGAACATTAATCTTTGAACATTGATCATTGTGCCTCTTCTCAATTCCAGTTTGGCTCAAGAATTAGCTTTAAAACTCCCAATAACCATTTAAAACCATATATTAAATTAACGATTATACAACAAGTGATTTTTCAAGTGCGTTAGACATAATAAACTTTTTCTAGCATAATGTATGATCATAGTTAGTATGAGATTTGTTGGAAATACTGAGAGGGGGGGTGAATCAATATTTTCTTTCAATTGTTATTATTGCCAGTTTAATTCTTCATAATTTAAATAGAGAAATGTATGTATAATTTTATTGAGTAAAATAATAAATACAATTTAAATGTGTTCCAAGCTCCAACTTGGTTTTGATGAGGCTCTGACCTCTAGGGCTTTGACCCTATCTTGTCAAGGCACCAACCTTGGATTTAGGAGCACCAACTCCAAGGGCGCAAATCCTTCCAATTCTGAGGCACCAACCCCAAGGGCTTTGACCCTATCTTTGAAGATGAATCAGGTCAAAATATTGTCGTCCCGCTCTGTCTTCAACTTCTTTCTTTGCTCGGCTTTCGGCTTCTACTGTACCTTCTGCGTCTGCCAGACCTTCGGCTTCTACTGCACCTTCTATGTTTGCCAGACCTTCGGCTTCTGCTACACCTTCTACATCTGCCAGACCTTTGGCTTCCTCTGTTTCTTCAAGTTCACGAGTTGTGAACTTTCCTTGTTCTCTATGATATATGTCTGATACGCTTGAATCAAGTGAAGCGTTTCAACTTGTATATGTATATATGTATGAGTTTTGACAACGAATCAAAATGACACGTTCAAAGGTGGAGGCACTGACTTGTGCATGAGGTGGTATATTAAAATATATCGGAGGGCTTGCTACATCATCACCTTACCCCTGCAATCGCAACCTTCATGAAAATCCGCATTAATAGATGTCCCCACATGCCACATCATATTTTAATTGCAATCGCAACTTTCGGAGGTCCCATAATCGCAACTCTTAACATCACCGATGTAACATGGTTGATATTCATACTACCGATAAAGCAAACGCAATATAATATTAAACCATCATAAATAGATCCATTAGGTCCACAACTCCATCATAATCGGAACTCTGTTGAGTCCATAGTAATATCGCAATTGGCAGCTGGGTTCACAAGTCTTATCACAATCAACGACCCGACGGTGACAACTCTTATGATTTGCATAACTTCCCCGATATCTGGACGTGATACTACATAAAGGTATGTTCTAATGGAGTTGTTGAGTCCACATATTATTATCGCGATTTCATTTTTAGTGTGAAATTCATTTAAGACTTGCAATGTGAAGGTTATGATGCAATAGATGCGATATTACAATAGGGTGTGTTATAATGGAGCAATCGGGTTCGCAACTCAAATCGTAATCAGAGATTTCAACATGACAAGGCTTTAAAAACTTGTGGTGTGGAAAATGCGATATTTCTTTAGGGCGTGTTGTAATAGGACCATCGAGTCCACAATTTATATCGCAATCGGGGATTTCAGTGTAACAAGGATTCAATACTTGCGATGCAACGAATGCGATATTGTATTGAGGTGTGTTGTATTTGAGCGATCAGGTCCGCAATACATATCGCAATCGAGGGTTTTGAGCAATGTTACATAAATTAATATAATAGAACCACTAATAAGATTTCTGCCGATATTATATATTGTCTAAAGGGTTCCCATGGTTTATTACTTCCTCCGATATGGCTCCTCCGACAATTTCTTCTTTGCTCCTCCGATATCATTGTTTCTCTTTATTCTGTCAATGGCACTTACCCCTGGGCATATGTGATAACCTACTTCCTTGTTGGCTTCTCATGAATTCTTCCTCTTTACTCTTTCTCCTCGGTTCCACTGTTTCTATTATGTCTATATTCATTCCTTGGATCCTCCATGAGTAGTATTATGATCAATGGGCATCAATGGGAAACCACACATGTCACAAGAATTTGCCATCACAAACATTGCCATATTGACATCAATGACAACCTAGATTAACAATCTCCCCCTTTGTCATTGATGGAAATATTCTTCTTCTCTCCCCCTTTGACATCAATGGCAAAAAGGTGCACAAGAACTCCCCCTGTCATGCAACATCTTTATGAATCAACTTAATGTGATGCTAGAGAAATAACCCCCATCTTTTGGCAAAGATGTTCAAATGCTTCTCAAGGAACCGGTTTTGTGAAAATATCAGCCATCTGCTCCTTAGTATTGATATATTCCATGTTGATGTTTTTTTCAGCTACTTGTTCACGAAGGAAATGATACTTGATTGGTATATGTTTGGTCTTTGAGTGCATCACTGGATTTTTGCGGAGACTGATAGCTCTTGTGTTATCACAATAGATGGTGATTGGTTAATTGGTACCTATGTTGACATCTTTTAGAGCTTCCTTCATCCATAATATTTGAGTACAAAAATCTGTAGCAACTATATACTTGGCTTCAGGTATAGATAGTGATATGGATGTTTATTTTTTTCTAAGCCAAGATACTAGACAATCTCCCAAGAAGAATGCATTTCCACTAGTATTTTTCGATCATCGACACTTCCAGCCCAATCAGCATCGATGTATGCAGTCACAGTAAGAGTTGAGCTCTTAGGGTACCAAAGACCAAAATCAAGAGTTCCTTTCAAGTATCTGAGAATTCTTTTTACAACCAACAAATGGGATTGTTTAGGAGCTGATTGAAATCTTCCCACCATTCCTACTGCTTGCATAATGTTAGGTATAATAGTAGTTAAGTATAGGAGGGCTCCAATTATTGACCTGTAATTAGTTGCATCTACCAGAGGAGAGTCATCATCTTTGCTTAATTTGCAATCTATGGTCATAGGTGTGCTCATGGGTGCACAATCTTCCATTCCATATATTTTAAGCATGTATTTAAGATATTTTGCTTGAGATATGAACATGCATGTCGTGGTTTGAGATACTTGTAGTTCAAGGAAGTAAGCTAACTCTCCTATCATCGACATTTCAAACTCTTTTGAAATATTTTGAGCAAACCCATGGCTCATCTCATCATTATTACTGGCAAAAATGAGATCATCAACATAGACAAGCGTGACTAGTAACTTATCCTCATCCATATTTATGTAGATATTACTTCCTACCACCCCCTTCTTGAAGCCATGTTGTTGTAGATAGTGATCCAATCTTGTCTACCAAGCTCTAGGAGCTTATTTCAACCCATATAATGCCTTTTTCAACTTACAAACAAAGTCGTTTCTTTCTGCTAGATTAAACCCTTCTGGTTGCTCCATGTAGACTTCTTCCTTGAGTTCCCCATTCAGAAATGCTGATTTTACTTCCATTTGATAGATTTTGAATCCTTTTGAGCAAGAAAATGCCAAGAACATCCTTATAGCTTCCATATGAGCTACTGGTGCAAAGGTTTCTTCAAAGTCGATTCCTTCAATTTGTGAATAACCTTTACAAACAAGCCTTGCCTTATTTCTAATGATTTGTCCATCTTCATTCATTTTGTTTTTGAACACCCACTTGGTTCCAATTATATTTTTATCCTTTGGATGAGGTACCAACTACCATGTCTCATTCTTCTCGATTTGAGACATTTCTTCTTCCATGGCTTTTACCTAATGAGGATCCTTACTTTCTTAAGTAAATGTTTCTGGTTCTATCATAGATAGGAGAGAAATATCATTTTTCTTTGGTGTACTTGTCATCTTTCTTTGGGTTTGCATCCCTTCATCTATATTGCCAATAATCTCCTCTTCTAGGTGATGTTTTTGGAGAAAAGTCACGTTTGAAGGGGTTTGAGATGGTCCTTTTTCCTTGTGTTTTTCTTGATCTTTTTCCTCTTTTTCAAGTTCTTCTTCATTTTCTTCAATGACAGGGTCAACTTCATGATCTCTAATTTCTTTTTCTGGAAGGTCTTCCTCAATATTCACATCAATGCTTTCCACTATTTTCCATAGTCAATTATTGTAACACTTGTAGGCTTTGCTCCTTGTAGAATATCTAAAGTATACTCCTTCGTCAACCTAGGAATCAAATTTTCCTGGTGAGTCATCATTGATTTTTATGAAGCACTTGCTTCCAAAAATCTTGAAGTATTTTACTGAAGCAGGTCTTCCTTTCCACAATTCATAAGGAGTCTTCTTATTATTTGGTCTTAGTTGAGTTCGATTCAAGGTATAAACAATTGTCCCGACTGCTTCTCTCCAAAATTTTGGCTGCAAGTCAGCTGCTATTAACATTTTTCCTTCCATTTCTTGAACAGTTCAGTTTCTTCTTTCAACCACCCCATTTTTCTTGGGTGTTTTGGCAGCAGAGAGTTCTCTTTCAATTCCATGTACTTTATAGAATTCATCAAATTCTTTTGATGTGAATTCTCCCCCTCTCTCCATTCTAAGACATTTAATCTTAGAATCCTTTTCATTTTCTACAAGAGCTTTAAGATTCTTAAAACATTCAAATGCTTCCTATTTATATTTTATGAAATATACCCACATCATTCTAGTATAGTCATCAACAAATAAAGCAAAGTACCTTTCTCCTTGGAGTGTCGGAGTTCTAGCTGGTCCACATAAATTAGCATGGATGATATCCAAAGGTTTTGATGTAGAAAACTCCTTGGTATTGTGGCTTGTTCTAGTTTTCTTTCCATGTTGACATGGACCACATACTCCTTGATTTGGCTTGAATAAATTTGGGATGTCTCGTACTACATTAATCTTGTTGATATTGATCAAGTTATCAAAACTTGTATGTCCAAGTCGCTTGTGCCACAACCAACTTTCATTTGTTTGACTTAAGTAACATTTATCTTCTTGAATTTTGTTCAAAATGTAGATGTTATCTAATGTTCCAACTCCTTTTGCCACAAGTTCCCCTGAGGAAGAGTTCCTTTTTTCATAATCTTTAGTGCTAAAGACAACATTATGTCCTTGAACACATGTTTGGCTAACACTCAAGAGATTGTGTTTGAGACTATCTACTAGCAAAGAATTTGAGCCTTTCCTTTTCCATTAATAAGAGTAACAGTTCCTTTTCCAGCAATTTTGGCAGATTCACTTCCAAAGGATACATTTCCTTTCCTTTTGTTCAATGAGACAAACTTCCTTTTGTCACCTGTCATATGTCTAGAGCACCCACTATCCACAAACCAATGATTTTCATCACTATGAGCACATAGAGCTAGGCCACATTTATCCATGTCGGGATTCTCATTTTTTGCTTCTCTTCTTTTGAGGGGGAAATTTTGTTCATTATGTCCATTATCATCACATAATGAGAAAATTGGATCAAATTTGGCCAAGGGATCAAAAGACTTGTAGGTCTTGATTTGACCTTGCCCTTTGAGACCATATGGTTTGTTTGTTTGATCCCTTAATTTTTGTGTTTCATTCTTACGAGCAATCCAATGTTTAGCTTGGTGACCAAAATGTTTACAATAAAAACAACACCCAAAAAGGATAGTTTTGTACCTGTTGTAATAGCCATGATTTGAATCAACATTCTTCCTTGGAGTTACTCTCTCTTCATCCTTTGGATTTGAGATGGGCCTTTGATGAAATAATCTTTCTTCTTTTGGGTTGCTAGACAATATGTCAGCATGGATTTTCACATTATTCTTAGCACTTAATGATTCTCCTTTAAAACCTATCCCAGATTTGTCATGTTGAGGTTTTTGATCATTTAGGATAATCTCAAGTATTTGAGAGCTTTCCCAACCTTTTTTTACTTGCTCCAATTCCTTCCTCGGAGATACTATTTCGGCTTCACGTTCTTCACAAATTTCTTCTTTTTCTTTTAGCTTATTTTTCAAGAGGTCTTCCCTTCTTTTTGCTTCCTCCTTTTATGCCTTGAGAGAAATGATTTTATTTTGTAATTTCTCATTTTTCTTCAATGGCATTCATTAACAATTCATCTACATTTCCTACTAGATCTGAATCATCATCATTTGCGAATGCCATGAATAATACTTCTTGGCTTCCAGCATACTAATTTTCTTCATTTGATTCATCATTACCTCCTTTGCGATGAGCGAAATGATTAGGTGATTTATTTTTGATGACTACAAATTCATCTTGATCAGACTCATCTTGCTTAGAGAAGAAATTCTTCTTATTGAAGCCTTTTTTTTTGTATACCATCCTTTTATAATTTTCCTCATCATCACTATCATGCTTAAGAGGACATTTTATAGCATAATGACCTATTCTTCCACATTTGAAACAAATAAGAGGGTACTTGCCTTTTAGCTTAGATCCTTTCTTTAGTCTTCGTACAAATTGCGCCAATTCAAATTCAACATTGGAGTCATCAACACTAGTATTCCATTCTTTCCCCTTTTTTGATTTTGAGGCCTTGAATGTTGCATCTTTGGAACTTGGGCTTCCTTTTATCATCTCATAGACAATGAGGATTCCATGCAGTTCATCCATCTTGAGAGTATCTAGGTCCTTCAATTCTTCTATAGCACTTACTTTGGAGTCAAATCTATCTGGGAGAGATCTTAAGACCTTTTGAACACTATTGCTTTCTTCAATGTTTTCTCCCAATCCTTTAAGAGAGTTGACCACTTCAGCTACTTGGAGAAAGTATGATGCAATATCTTCTTCATCATCCATTTTCCAACTTTCAAATTGTCTTCTATGAGTTTGAAGCTTTGCCTTATTAACTTTGGAGTCCCCATCGTATAAGCTAACTAGCTTATCCCATACTTCTTTGGACGAGTCACAATTCATGACTTTTGTAAATTCAGAATTAGTGATTCCACTAGCGATGGAATTTAAGGCTTTTTCATTTGCAATGTAAGCTTTCCTTTCGTCTTGATCTATTGGAAGAGTGGAAGGAGTTGTGTACCCATTTAAAACCGAATTCCAAACTTCAAGTCCAAGGGACATTAAGTAGTAGGATATTCTTTTTTTCCAAAAACCAAAATTTGTGCCATCGAACAAAGGAAGTCTTCCTGACACTTGATTTTTCATTGTGACTAAGAAACCTTCTTCTAGCTATTAGGCTGATATGAAGAAGCTGGCTCTAATACCAATTGTTGGAAATACTGAGAAGTGGAGGTGAATCAATATTTTCTTTCAATTATTATAATTACCAGTTTAATTCTTCACAATTTAAATAGATAAATGTATAAGGATAATTTTATTGAGTAAAATAATAAATACAATTTAAATGTGCTCCAAGCTCCAACTTCGTTTTGATGAGGCTCCAACCTCTAAGTCTTCGACCCTATCTTGTCAAGGCACCAACCTTGGATTTAGGAGCACCAACTCCAAGGACACTAATCCTTCCAATTTTGAGGCACCAACCCCAAGGGCTCCAACCCTGTCTTTCAAGATGAATCAGGTCAAAAGATTGTCCTCTCACTATGTCTTTGGCTTCCTTCTTTTCTCGGCCTTCAGCTTCTATTGTACCTTCTACATCTGCCAGACCTTCGGCTTCTACTGCACCTTCTACATCTACCAGACCTTCGATTTCTATTGCACCTTCTGTGTCTGCCATACCTTCGGCTTCCTCTGTTTTTTCATTTTATGAGTTGTGAACTTTCCTTGTTCTCTGTGATAGATGCCTAATATGATTGAATCAAGTGAAGCATTTCAACTTGTATATGTATATATGTATGAGTTTTGCCAATGAATCGAAATGACACGTTCAAAGATGGAGGGGCTGACTTGTGCATGAGGTGGTATATTAAAATATATATGAGGGCCTGCCACGCAATCATAACCTTCATGAAAATCCACATTAATAGAGATCCCCACACGCCACGTCATATTTTTAATTGCAATCGCAACTTTTGGAGGTCCCGCAATCGTAACTCTTAGCATCACCGATGTAACATGGTCGATATTCATACTGCCGATGAAGTGAAGGCGATATAATATTAAACCATCGTCAATAGATTTGTTGGGTCCATGGCTCCATCACAATCAAAACTCCGTCGGGTCCACAATAATATTGCAATCATTGGTTGGGTTCACAAGTCTTATCACAATCGGCAGTCCGACGGTGACAACTGTTATGATTTGCGTAACTTCCCCGATATTTGGACGCGATACTACATAAAGGTATGTTCTAATGGACTTTTTGGGTCCGCATATTATTATCGCAATCACAGTTTTAGTGTGACATTCCTTTAGACTTGCAATGTGAAGGTTCTGATACAATGGATGCGATATTACAATAGGGCATGTTATAATGGAGCAATCGGGTCCACAACTCAAATCGTAATCAGAGATTTCAACGTGACAAGGCTTTAAAAACTTGCGGTATGGCAGATGCGATATTTCTTTAGGGCATGTTGTAATAGGACCATCGGGTCCACAACTTATATTGCAATCAAGGATTTCAGTGTAACAAGGCTTCAATACTTGCGACACAACGGATGTGACATTGTATTGAGGTGTGTTGTATTTGAGCAATCGGGTCCGCAATGCATATCACAATTGAGGGTTTTGAGCAATGTTACATAACTTAATATAATATAATTGTTGATAATATTTTTGTCGATATTATATATTGTCGAAAGAGTTCCCATGATTTATTACTTCCTCCAATATGGCTCCTCTAACAATTTCTTCTTTGCTCCTCTGATATCATTGTTTCTCTTTGTTTTGTCAACGACACTTACCCTTGGGCATATGTGACAACTTGCTTCCTTGATGGCTTCCGATGAACTCTTCCTCTTTACTCTTTCTCCTCGGTTCCATTGTTTCTATTATGTCTGTATTTAATCCTTGGATCCTCCATGAGCAGTGTTATGATCAATGGGCATCAATGGGCAACCACACATGTCACAATAATTTGCCATCACAAACATTGCCATATTGACATCAATGACAACCTAGATTAACAAGATTCACCTAAAAATCATCAAGAAGGATCTATTCCCTCTCCACATAGCTACAACAATATATATTATTCCATACGTTCATCAACCATTCAATAACTAAACAATTCATGACAAGATCCATAGATAATACACATCATATAACTAGAATATAACCAAAAAATAACCAACATCAAAACCATGGTAACCCATCCATTATAGCACCAACATAATCATTACAAATGCTCATAGATCACAATAAGGAAATCTCTCATATTAACATATGAAAATACCAACCAAGTTAGGGACTTCCATGTACCACCCGACCATAGATTGGGTTGAACCAAATATCCCTTTCAATCAATCACTCCCACACCATATTCCAAGCATGAATGTGGGATCTTATGGAATAAACTAAAAAAAAAACAAATCAGGGCTTCTAGAGGCCAAACCTCCTCAACCCTCAACCACAGGGATTCCACCTCCACGGTCGGACATCACTAGCACCAACCAGGTTGGTCTCTACCTAAGTTGTCCAGGGCTATAAAAACTAGTAACTCAACCCACAACCTTCTAGGGCTCCATAGTGTTTTCCCAATCCATCTCCAGGGACTAATAACCCAACTGACCAAGGGCTTCAGAGCGTTTGTCCCAACCTAGGCTCCAAGACTAGTAACTCAACCCAAGTTGTTCATGGGCTTCCAAAGCATTTGTTCCAACCCAAAACCATAAGTAATTATGAGCACCAATCAAAAAACAATCAAGTGGAAAACCCCACAACACCATGGCTATTTAGAAAATGGAAAGGTAATGCTAAAACCACTATCGATCTAGGAAAATATCCATGTGAATGACAACACATAACCAGAAAATTACATGCATATGGCATGCATCCATAAATCAACAAATAAATCACACATGCAACCTATTATCTGCAAAGAAATGTTTATGCAACCAGCTCACAAAATAGAAGAAAAGATAGATCAACGCCTTCAAAATTAGCCTCTTCGACGGGGCAACCCCCTTTAAATTACACAAATGAACAATTATTGGATGATACAAATGACTAAACCTCCTCTCTATATATATGAGTCTAAGGGGTCACAATATAATCAAAGCCAACATGACAATAATAATATAAGGGCACAAAAATAACAATAGTGCGCTTCTATGGGGCACACTAATAACGATATGGGGACAAAAGGGGCACAATAATAACAATAAGGGCTACAATGACAATAGTAATGGGGGAATCACTAGTATTATAGGGGCCTAAAATGCCCCTCTCCTTAAAAAAAGTGTTGTCCTCAATTATTAAGTAGTTCTAGATGCTTCTCTATAAAATTCTCATCCTCCCATGTGGAATCTTCAGCGGGTAAGTTCTTCCACTTGATGAGATACTCCGAAATTGATCAATTTCGTAGTTGTTGAGTTCTTGTTTCCGTGATTGCTTTAGTTTCCAATATGATTTTTCCTTCCTCATCAAGTTCTGGCAATGTTGTTTGAACTAGTAGCTTGTCACTTATAACCTTCTTTAAACATGAAACATGGAAAGCTGGGTGCACTAGGGAAGCTGTAGGGAGATCCAATTTGTATTCCATAGTACCAATATTTTCCAAAACCTTGTATGGACCATAATACTTTGGTGATAATTTATTATCCTTCTTAGCTTGCTTGAGGGGCATTTGTTTATATGGTTGTAGCCATAGGAATACCTAGTCACCTACATCAAAACTTCTTTTGTTGCGATGTTAATCTGCATATTGTTTCATTCTATTCTGTGCCAAAGTGAGGTTATCCTTAAGAGTTGGAGAACTTGTTGTTGATGTCTGATGTGGTCTTCCACTACTTGAACCTCAGAATTTTCTCTTAAATATGATGTGATGGATGGTGAATGATATCCATAAAGTGCCATAAATGGGTTCATTTTTGCTGCAGTATGGAAGGAAGTGTTATACCACCATTCAATCAGAGGCAACCATTTGACCCATTGTGTTTGTTTATGAAAGACAAAGAAACAAATATATCCTTCCAAAATTTTGTTTACTATCTCAGTTTTCCCATCAGATGAGGATGATAAGATGAGCTATGAGCTAACTAAGTACCGAGACAAGAAAATAATTTTGTCCAAAAATTTCCAATGAAAATGGGATCTCTGTCACTTACAATAATCTTTGGGTTTCCATGTAG
>APFE030954849.1:71549-99261 GCA_000404065.3 Pinus taeda
CACAATTTAATTCAAGGACAAATTAAATTGGAATATTCTTGTTGCCACATTTCAACACTCCCTCTCAACAAGAAAGGGGTTATCTGCCACCCTGATCCTATCTATATGGAACTCAAATTTACACTTTGACAATGCCTTTGTCAAAATGTCAGCATCTTTCTCCTCTGTCGAAATATACTGCAGCAACATGATCCTCCCATCATCAGCAGCTTGCTTTACCTTGTAAAGCCAACGGGAACTCACAACTGACTTGTTCTCCATTCTCGGAACCATGTGCCAAACACTGTTACAAATTATGGAGTCATACTCCTCCACCATAGCATCAACCCAAATCAGTTGTTGCATTGCTTCCTCAAAGGAAGATGGCTCGATCTCAACACATTCCCCAGCAAGGGCCATGTAGCCAGTGTACCTCTCAGGTGACCTCCTCTATCTGCGTTGAGAAAATAGTGCTCCCACATTCTCTCTCGCATCCTCCAACAATCTATCAACTTCTCTTGTGCGCTTCCACCCATCTCTGGAAGACTTTGCTTGAGTGGATGCTCCACTCTTGGAACCTCTGCATGCAACGGCTCTGCATCAGTCTAAGGCTCCTCCTCCTTAGGAACCAACTGTTCCTCCACATCCTGTAGTTGGAGCTCCCTCTCAAGGGAAACTCGCATGGCCTTCTGCTCATCAAACTTGAGATCTCTGTGAACCACTATCCTTCGACTGGTAGGCAAGTACACCCGATAGTTGTGAGGTGTATCAGTGTACCCCACAAGTATCCCCAACTCTAATGCCAGCTCAAGCTTCTTCCGCGCATCCTTTGTCACATGGAAATATACCGATGAGCCAAAGATCCTGAAGTTACCCACATCTGGTCTCTTACTGGAGAAAGCTTCCTCTGGAGAAAGATTCCTCTGGTGTCTTCATCCCAAGTATGCAATGCGGGCTTTTATTCTGCAAATAGACTATTGTGTTGCATGCCTCAAACCACAAGTGAAGTGGTAAGCCTTGGTCATGCAAACTTTCCCGTGTTACCCCTATAATAGTTTGTTCTTCCTCTCAGCCACCCCATTTTGTTGTGGGTTATGAGGTGTCGTCAACTCTCATTTAATTCCTTCTGCTACAAAGAATTCCTTAAACTCTTGAGAGACATATTCTCCACTGTTGTCACTTCTCAAAGCCTTGCTCTTCTTCTGTGACTCTTTCTCGACCAAAGCTTTGAACTCACAAAACTTTGTGAAGGTTTGATCCTTCTTCTACATGAAATAAATCCAACATTTACGAGAATAATCATCAATGAAAATCACAGAATACCTTTGCTTCACTATGGATGACGTTGAGAATGGTCCACACACATCCGTATGAACTTGCTCTAAGATAGCCTTTGCTCGACTGTCTTGATCATGAAAGGAAGACTTGGTGTACTTTCCCAAGGTACAACCTTTGCATGTGTCAACTTGCTCAAGTTTACCTTTGGGAAGTCTTTTAGATATCTGTTGCGTTATCTTCAAAGCCCCATGATGTAAATGGACCAATCGCCTGTGCCACAACTCACCAATGTCTTGGCTTTGCACCAATTCTGCTTTCGTACTCAATGCTACACAATCATCTACCTCTAGTTTATAGAGATTCTTCACCTGAATCCCTATCCTCTTGGTCTGACCCATGGCTATGTGACTTAGGAACACCTTTCCTTTACTAAAGACAACATCGTAGCCTTTCTCCTCCAATACCGTGACCGATACTAAGTTCTTCTTTAGTCCAGGCACATACATCACATCTGTCAAGGTGAGAGGAGCTCAATGCTCCCTCTGAAAAGCAACCGTGCCCACTCCCGAAACACTATACCTTCCATCGTCACCATCTCTATGCACATCTTGAGGTCTTTCTCCTCCAAGGAACTGAATAAACTTTTATCACCGGTCATGTGGAATGAGACTCCACTGTCAAGATACCAAACACAACTCATCATTGATAACACCATGCATGCGATGAGGGTAAATTCCATTTCGAACTGAGAGGATAATGCCTCACCTTCTAATCCTACCGAGGATCCCTTCTTGGACTTCTTCGATGGAAAATCAGTCGCATAATGTCCCATCTGGTGACAATTAAAGCATCTCACTTTAGACTTGTCAACCTTCTTCTCTCCATGAGAAGAATTCAATCTGGAATGGGAAGCCTTCCCCTTCCCTTTCCTTGCCTTACTTGCTAAGGCCATATTTTCTTCATCATCATCCTTAGATGAAGAACCATCTCGTGTGCTCCTCCTGGTCTCCTCCTACATAAGATCTGACCACAGTCATTCCTAATTCAACAGTTTCTCCCTTCCATTCATAGAGTCCTGGAAGCTATTACAACTCTTTGGAAGGCCAAGGAGAGTGAGGCTCACCATATCATCATAGATAGTAGTTATTCCCACACTGCTAAGCTCATATTTGCAGGTGGTGAGCTTGTTTAGATATGTGGAAATAGTATCGCCCTTCTCCATATTGATTCTTCAAAGCTTATCCTTGAGCGTCAATTTCCTCTAGTCTCTACTATTTTGGCAGAGGTCCTTCAATGTCTTCCACATTGAAAATGGAGTATCATTCCCATGGAGACTCGAGACAATATGGTCTCAAACTCCCTCAAGGATGATCTGGCTCGCCTTCGCCACACACTTCTTCCACTCAGCCAACTCTTTGCATTAGTTGAAGCTGGCTTTTGGATTTCTTGATCAATGAATTCCTTCAAGCCATTGTTTTCTAATATAGCCTCCATTCTATCTTTCCATGCTATGTAATTTGAGCTACATTCCAAGGCATACTCGAGTTTCAAGCCATAGAACGCCATTGACCAACCTTGAAGTATGATATGAATTCGATTTGCACCTGCAACCCCGACCTTCAAACTTTGAATTCTCTTCTCAGTATACTGTTCCTGGCTCTAATAAACTTGGCTCTGATACCATGTAGAAAATCTGCCTGTGTAGGTTAACCCGATAATGCAATATAAATCAAAGAAGAATACTGTAACCTACTTCTACTATCAATTTGCGGAAGCTTAAAGATCGAGCTGAACAATATAACCATAAGAAGAAGAATCAATGCACAATACACATGAAAATACTTTGGGGAAAGCCTCAGCCAAAAACCCCACTATCTGTATTATCATACAAGGTGGAAATACATAGGAATTATACAAATCCTTAGCTCTCGCAGCTAGCCAACTCTTAGTACAATCCTCACATATGCTAATAGGAAATCCTGGCTTCTCTCAAGCCTTCCTATCTGCCCTCCAAGCTCCTATTTCCTTGTGATGTTCCTCTGGGATGATCTCCTTCAACCAAGTGGAAAAACGCGATTTACCAAGTGGATGGTCTCCTGATTTCACACACTGTCAGAATTGCGCAATCCTCAAGGAATTATTCCTTCTTCAAGCATGAGTTTTATTTATAAGAAAACAGATGCTACTGATAGTACACTGTCCTTGTCTTTAATCTTAATTGTGTCTTTCTCAGAATAGACATGCATGAGTTTCTGATGAGGGAATCTTCAGTTAACTTGAGTACACTAGTTGAGTGCATGTATGCATCAACTGACTATTAACTCTCTATTAGCTCCTCAAACAATTTGGAACTAATTTAGCTGAACTTAAATTAGTAAACTGAGTTAACTAAATACAACTCAATCTTATCTTCTTAATTTAAGGCTTATCTCCTTAATTTAAGGGATAACTCTTGCATGAATTCATAAAAACTTCTAACTTGAATTTCTCCAACTAATTAAGTCAAAATAACTTAATTAATTATTTCCAAGTAGCTGTTAAGACTAAATTCGATTTTAATTCACAATTTAATTCAAGAACAAATTAAATTGGAATATTCTTGTTGCCACATTTCAACAAGATCTTTCTAACGAGGTATCATACGCATCAAGTGGAGATTGTATGCCAAAGTTATGACCCCGAGATATTGGTGTACCAAGTTACCCCAACGGGGCCCATAGTTTTGGCACTTCATATCCTAAGGTTATGTTTTTGGATGTTTAGGGTTTTCCATTGTTTTTGAATGATAAATAGGCCTTCAAGCCTCATTATAACACAGTTCAAAGGAATGTAGCCGGCACATCTCTTCTCAAAGATAAGCTACCATTACTCAAGCTACTTTATTTCCATTCGGTATGTAAGCATATTTCAATTCTTTGATATTAATGAAATGAAGTTTTATTTCTGATGCATCTTCTATGTTTGTGTTTATATCTATATTTTTTTGTGCTCCTGCATAAGTCTAGATCAACATTACAATCGACACGATGACATATTCGGTGGTGATCACATTGATAGGAGATCCAAATGAGAACCTGGATATAGCCATGGAAAAATATAAAGGACTTCAATAATATTGCTTCAGCCATGAGCGTGCTTTGTCGTTATCTAGATCCATAATTGTGCCATTTTCAGCACACAGGGATGAGATCTTGGCTTCAATGGATAGCTAGTTATCTCTTCTTTTAAATAGCTTTTACTATTTGTATTATTCTCTGTAGAATATCATTGAAAATAGTAATGGTCATATGGTGGCACATTATTCTTTTTTTAGCATCTAACAGATTTATTTGGTTATTCTCATAACCAAATCAAAAAACTATGATAGTGTCACACATGAAAAACAACAATGGTGTCACAATATTGTAATCATGTCCAGTTTGGTGTGCAAGGCTCTAGAAGGATTTTTATACTATAGATTGTTGGAAATAATACTAAGAGCGGGGGGGGTGAATCAGTATTATCAAATCAGATACTTTTTCATTTTCACACTCAGATTCATATACACGACTTCAGTTAAGGATATATGCGTATATACGCAACTGTGTTAAATGCAACAAGTGTATCTGCACCAATCTTATGATTTAGTTAGCTTATCTTCAGTAAATGCATCAGAACATTATTAACCACATTAACAGTAAACAGGTGTAGTAAAACAATACAGATCATCACACATAAGAAGCACACATGAACACCATGATATAAGGTGGAAACCCAATGTGGGTGAAAACCACCTGCTGCAATTCGTCTCTTTCTTCCTTTAATAAGAAACTTCTTTTACAATGTACTAGTGCAGTCCTTTACCAGCACGCAGGCTACAACCTGCAGAGGACTACAACCCTCTCTCGTTTTCCAGTTACTTCTGGAAGGGAGCTACAACCCCCTTAGCTTTTGTACTAGCGGATATACTAGTACGTAGGTGCTGACCTACAGAGGGTTGCAACCTTCTTTTCTTCAGGGACCACGTTTCATCAATTTTCAGACTGGATCCGTAAGTACAAAACAATAAATGCTGCAATACAATCATCCACTTATACTTGCATCATAAATCTCTAAATCACCCAATATTGAATCACTGAAACCCTGTCATCAAAAACACAGAACGCAAACCAGAGCCCAGAACTCTACAACAACCAGTAGAATCAACAGCAACCTGAAATACCAAATCTCATAATGCATACACTACTTTACTATATCAAAACCGCGTTTATACGCGCTTTCACCACATACAACCCACGTACAGATCTAAAGATAATTACTTGTACCTTCGCTGTTATATCAACCCAATCCAAGCATCACAAACAGATAACCAGCAATACTAAATCTTCACACTTAGTCAGACATTCATTCCTTGCCATCCATTTTTGCCTAATGATCTTCTCCTTATATAGGTTACGCTTCTCTCAATAGCATGGTCCAAAACCATGTAGAAACAATACCATGAACCCAATACTTGGGGTCGTCACTTTGGACCAAATACTATGGACCAAATACCACGGACCAAAACCATGATTTCCAACACGTACGCACCTTTACTTCTATTAACCCGCGTGTATACGTGTATGTGCCTTTTGCTCTGCTAACCCGCGTATATACGCACTTTCATCATGGTCAACCTGCGTATACCTCTCTATTGACCTGCTGCATTCTAATCACTCATCTGATTAAGTTGCCATCACCTGTATCAAACCTCTGAGTGAGTTGCCATCAAGGACAACACCTGTATCATAATGCCAACATAGATTGCATGTATTTACCTTTTCCTTCTATTTGGACCTCCAAATGTCTTTGAACCACATTTGGTGTACCTTTTGTGGCATTTGGATCTTAATCAAAGTTTGACGAAATTAGGTATCTCTATTACTAATTTGCATCCCTGAAATCCACTATTCAATTTTTTGATCAGTTTGCAACCACCACCTAAATTTACATTGGGTTTTAATTCACGGTCACATGGATAGACAAGAAATCCCACATGTGTGTCATTTGTATGCAATTTCTCTATTTGATTTTGTTGATGCAAGCTTAAACCCCATAATATTTAACATTTAATTCAAAATAAGGGTATTTATACCAAGTGCATTAATATTTATGCATAGCAAATGGGGGCTGAGATCTGAAAATTAAATTTTCAAGGATAGAGATACTAGATTTGTTGTATCGTTATCTTTGTAGGAGTTAAAAGAAAAGGATCTCAAGCTTGTGCCATAGAAGGAACTTTGAAACATCAAAATGCATCGAACCCTGACCTTCACTATCAAGCATGCCTAATTAAATTAAATTTATTACACTATAAGTATACATTAAGAAGAAAAAACATAAGTTTTGAAAACAATGTTATCAGGACCAGACCGAACTGATCTGACCATTTTGAGACAAAAATCAGTTTGTACCGGTGATTTGAATCGTTTTTGGCCGATTTGGTACTGAACCAACCAATTCCATTACATAATCGGCTGGTTTGGTACCGGTTCAATAGAGCGGCATAGAATGCATAAAATGGGGCTTGTTTTGGTCTTTTTCCTTTCAAATTTTGTCTTGGTTGGGCACTAGTCCACAATAGGTGTCTAATACTCAAGCCTATGGCCCTACTATTGCTATGCAATTCATGGTAATGTTAAATTCTTTAAGTAAAAGTGACATTCTCCATTATATTTCATTTTCACCCTTTTAGTTAAATTTTTAACATTACCATGAAATGACTCCGGATGTTTGAGAGTGGTTCCAACCTCAATGGATTTCATATGGAGAAAGTAGAATTTTAAATATGAGTCAAAATCCAACATACTTAACAGTTTTTTAGGATTTCAAGATTGGGGGGATTGCAATGCGTGTCATGTATGAGGGTATCGAACTAACATTTAATTAAGAGCACCAATCCCTCTATGTACCTTGATGTTAGTGGCATTGTTTATTGAACTCCTCTATCAATGATCCTACTAAAAATGTACCCATCAATCAAACAAAATATTGAATTGACATGCTAACATTTTTTTATCTTATTTTAATGCTTACAGGGTGATATTGATCATAAAGATCCCAATATAGGCAAAGATTTTGATGATATGTAGGTATTTGTTATAACATGATTTTTTTTGGATACTAGAGACCATCTAGGTCTTCTTCTTTTTTATATGTATTTTTAGTTCATATATGAATTGCACTAGATGTTATTTTGGTTATGTGCACACCTTTACATGCTTTAAAATTTGAATATTTGACATGTTTTTCGTTCACAAATTTTTTGGTATGGTTTTTTTACCAGTTTGCATGTGGTGCTAACAGATTCCCAATCCGAAAGGTCTAATGGTTCGATGATGACTGGTCCACTTCTGATAACATTGTTTGAAAATAAGACCCTCGATACAATGTTGAAAGATAAGAAGTTACTTTGTTCAACATTTTGCAGTCTTAATTATATCAAATGTGAATAAATACAATATTTTCAACTATTCATTATTCATTTTCTCAACAGATATGTCCCTATCTATCAACCATTGTATCTCCATGAAATGCTTCTGACTTAGGTTCAGATTGCTTTGTAATTTTGGTATGGTGATTGTTGCCGAGAACAACCGGTCTAACATGTTCAATGATTAAATTTATACGGTTCTAACTAATTAAAATATGATGGTGATGCAGATATATTTTGTGCCACACGGATTCTGAGATAATGCAAAGATGTTAGAGTTCAGTGATTTAGCCATAGAACCATCAAAGATATGTGCATGCTAAACTAATTTATTTAGGGAGAAGATAGAGCTATGGATTTTCGCTCTTATTTACTGTAATCTGCACAAACATTGAAGGGATAGAAAGACTAGGTAGAAGGATATTAGGATGGCGTGGTGTTGAATACATTTTGTGCCTCGAATATTAACACCCCAAAAAATTTAACGTACTATTAACAACATATTATTAAACTACTTTCAGCTGGACAGGATTTTCCTGTCATCATCTAGCGTGTTGAGAATATTCTCAATGAAAAATTAACGAGTTTGGAACAAAGTCACTGTTCTTTGAACCATATTTAACAAAAGAACAAAAATATGGTTAAATGGAATACTATTTGCCTTTATCTTATGGTTAAATCACTGAAAATATCATCATTTGTTAAATGGATGGGAACATGTCACTGAAAATATCATCATTTGTTAAATGGATGGGAACATGTCACTGAAAATATCATCATTTGTTAAATGGATGGGAACATGTCACTGAAAATATCATCATTTGTTAAATGGATGGGAACATGTCACTGAAAATATCATCATTTGTTAAATGGATGGGAACATGTTGTACAGAAGAGATGTAAAAGATATCACAGCACTAAAGCATTTATAATCAACAACTGCTTTCGAAATAGAGATCTTTTAGCTGTACAAATTTGCATGCTCTGCTTTCTTTTAGCTGTACAAATTTGCATGTCCACAGAGGAACATACCTGAGCAGCATGTCTATGTTGTTGCTATGGGAAATGAGAAGACGGTTGGTTTATCTGTGAACGCTTTCCATGTTCCACTGCAATTGTTGGACATTCACTTGCGCCATCGCAACTAGAGGCTGAACCAACGTCTGCATCCGCAACACGTCTGCATCCGCATCATGTCACTCATTTCTGTTGTGCACCTATTGTCTTCAACATCCTCCTTGAACACCCAAATCAACAGTTCTTGCCCGGAGAGACTGTGTTGGGTGTGGATTTCGTTGGCACAGATATCCACATGACCTGGGAGGCTGCGAGGAGATTTTGAGCAATAGAACAACATTAAGGTCGCTACTGTAAGCAGGTCTTGCCGAAAGGCACTTGGTTTTCCTGTGTCTGCCTGGGTATGGTAAGTTTTCAATTTCGGCTGCGTGGAGAGGGACAGGTAACATGGTTATGTGTATAAGATTGGGATCTTGTCTGTGATGGATAAGGCTTAAAGCTGCAGGGGTTGGGATTTTGGCTTATTTATTCTTTCAAGGGTATATCTTTACGTCTCCCCTCAATGTCTAAGATGAGGATGGCAGTGTAGGTGTTTTTTTACTCCCTGGTTTTTTAGTTTCAATTTTAATTCAGTTTCAACAAGATTTTTCTCATATGATTTGTTAGGGGTTGGCGAATTAAGTGATGCCGCATAGATGCCTATGCGGACATGATCTTTCAAGGGTTTGGGGAACGATCTTCCTAATATTTCAGTGCACCCTGTCATTGGTTTATACTGTGGCTTACTGGAGGAGGAATACTTGATTAGCGTACATATAATTTCCAAAGCAAGATGCTTATGTCAATTATAATTGACTATCGTTGATCTTGTTATTTATGGTTGCTTTTTGTTGAGTATAGTTGATTATGCTAATTTGTGTTGATTATTATAATTGATTTTTGTTTACCATGGTTGATGTCCATATTGGCTTTTGTGACTATAGTTGACTTTTTTAGTACTAGGATTGACTTTTGTTAACTAATGTATATCTACTTTACAAAGCATGATTCCATGTTGACTCTAATTTACTTTTGTTGACTAAGATTGATTTTGTTTGATTATGGTTGATTTTCATTGACAATGACTATGTTTAATTTATGTGCATATTATTTCCAAAACGTGATATGCATGTTGACTATAGTTGACTATGGTTGATTAATGTACATATAATTTCCAAAACATTATGCCTATGTGGAATATAGTTGACTATGGTTCTAAACTTCTTTTAAAATTCACGTCCATATTGACTGCAGTTGACTATGTTGATTATATATATAATTTCCAAAACTTAATGCTCATATTGACTATAGTTGACTATTGTTATATAATTTCCATAACTTGATGGTTATATTAATTATAGTTCACTGTGGTTGATTTGTATTAACTATTATTAATTGAATTCACAAACCTACTAATTCAATATACAATTAAAAAAACAAATTAAACAATAAGTTTTTTAAAATATATATATTATTGAGAATGTCTTTCTCATAAATCACATCATTAGTTTTTGGTGAACATTTCTATATAATTTGTTTTTATAAATTCTAATACAATTTTGGTTCACAAATGGGAAAAAAATAATTTAATAATATTATAAATTAAATTAAAATAATAAATTTATAACAATATTTTCACATTAAATATAATATAAATATTAATATTTATATTTATATGATGAGTATTTATGATTAATATATAACCAACCAAGATCCATCTTAACTCTGGATTCAAGAGGCCTAGCGGGATCAAATTTTCACTTTAAAAGAGGTTTACATCAGGAATTTGATCCCTCTCGATGTTGGTAGATCGTTATATATATATATATATATATATATATATTATATATTAATTTTATTAGTTAAGTTTACTTATTATCTTCAAATTATAAAGAAAAAAATCAATAAAAAGTGGATTGGGTGAGAGGAAATCTTGGATATAATATAATATTATCATATTATATTTTACCCAATATTTATTACTACTCCCACGCAGTAAAAAGTGGCTATGGGTGGGGGAATCACTAATTAAAATGTAATGTTATTACATTTTACCTAATATTTCCCATGAGCCCCAACCTAAAAATTACATTTCACTCAATATTTCCCCTCACCCTGCTAATTTTATAGTTGAGTTTGTTTACTTTTAAACTTCAAATATAAAGAAAAATTACTATAAAAAGTGGGCCAATGGAGGGGAAATATTGGGTAAAATATATTATTATTGCATTATATAAAATGTAATAATTACATTTTACGTAATATTTGTCCCAACTCCCCTACTCACCCCATCTCAATTTCATAGTTAAGCTTATTCATTTCTAAACTTATCATCCTAGAACTATGAGAGCTATATTTCTATAGAACATTATTACACATAATTTAAGAGAGTATATTACATATATTATATTAAGGTGATTATCAAAGAAGCTATTATAAGTAACTATTGTTATGTACTTTTTTCAATCATGTTTAATCGTACACTTTATAAACAACTTCCTGAATCACCCAATAACCTCTAGGAAGATCTAAAGCTTCTAGGCATATATACACATTATGTATTCATTCATTCAATGATAGAACAAAATATACAAATGTGAAGGGCGATTGCACATCCATAAAAGTGTTTTACCTTTACATGCTACATGGATTCGACCCCATCATTTTCTACAATTAATTATGTATCTAAATATAACCTCAAACTAAGATGGATGTAGGCTAGTTTAATTTCCCCTTGAAATAGGTTATATTCCACATGAATACCATGGTTCAATATCATGGGTTCTTACTACCATGGGTCATTTTTATTTTTTATTATTATTAATTTTTATAGGATTATTTTTATTTTGTTATTTTAATATTATTTTCACTTAGTTAAAATGTTTACATTATATTAGGTTACATTAAGTCACACATCTTTACCATATTTTTTTTCTTTTACCGAGTTAAAATGTTTACATTAACGCTACACATCTAAAAAATGAGTAATTTTATTAAAAAATAAAGATTATTGTTCCATGAAACCACTTCCATACTTTACTTTAAGTATTTACACAAATGTATTTATGATAAGGAAACTTTGGAAATACTACATGTTCTAATGCGATGACACCTTTATGTAATGGGAAGACACTTCAAGTTAAAAACATATCATAATAGTCTTAAATGCTTTTTGGAACAAAGATTATCTTGAAAAAAGCAATAAAAATGGGTCACAAAAATTTTGGGTTATGATTTTGAAATCATATACAAAAAAAGGAAGAAAAATGTTGTTACATATGCACTCTCAAGAAGGGATGAGGATGTGAAGCCTTTGCGATGTGCCATTTTTATTATTCAACCTGATTGGATAAATGAAGAAAGCAATGTATGAAAGAATGACAAAGAGGTGTGGAAACTCATTCAAAAGTTGCAACATGATCCTAGTGCATTTGATCAATTTATCTGCAAAAATGATTCACTGTGGTACAAATGTCTCTTATATCTATTGAAGAATTCCTAACTCAAACAGAAGGTTATTTTGGAATATCACACCTATCTTATAGGAGGGTACTCGGGATTTTTAAAAACAAACTACATGGTCAAGAAATATTTTTTTTGGGATGACCTTAAAGGTGATTTTTAGAAGTTTGTAGTAGAATAATTGGTTTTCCATTAAAACAAAGTTGAGACAATTAAGATCTGGGTCTTTTACAACCATTGGTCATTCCTGGTTGGTGTTGGGAGGAGGTTTCACTCAAAAAATTTTATCACAGGTATACCCAAGTCCAAAGGAAAGAGCCTTATCATGGTGGTAGTTGATAGACTTGCCAAGTATGCACACGTTTTTGCATTATCTCATCCTTTCAAATCTAGCACAATGACTACTACATTTGTGGAAACAGCTCAAAAGCTACATGGAAACCCAAAGATTATTGTAAGTGATAAAGATCTCATTTTCATTGGAATATTTGGGACAAAAGTATTTTATTGTCTTGGTACTCAATTATCTTATAATTCATCTTATCATCCTCAATCTTATGGGTAAACTAAGATAGTGAAGAAATTTTTGGAATGATACATTTTTCACTTTGTATCTAATAAACAAACACAATGGGTCAACTAGTTACCTCTCATAAAATGGCAGTATAACAATCATTTTCATACAACAACCAAAATAATGCCATTATGGTGCTTTATGGATATCATCCACCATCTATCACATTGTCTCCAAGAGGCAATTCTAAGGTTCAAGCAGTGGAAGATCACATCAAGCATCACCATTAAGTTCTCCAACTCTTAAAGGATAACTTGACTCTAGCGGAAAATCAAATGAAACAATAAGCATATCAACATTGTAGTGAAAGACGTTTTGATGTGGGTGATTGGGTACTTTTGTGACTACAACTATACAAACAAATTTGCCTCGAGTAAGCTACGAACGATAATAAATTATCACCCAAGTACTACAACCCTTATAAGGTGTTGTGAAATATTGGTACTATGACATACAAATTGGAGCTACTTGCATCTTTACGAGTACACCTAGTTTTCCATGTTTCATGCTTAAAGAAGGTTATAGATGACAAGTTCCTAGTTCAAACTATATTTCCAGAACTTGACGAGGAAGGAAATAACATATTGGAGCCTGAAGAAATCACAGAAACAAGAATCCAACAAATACAAAATCAATCAATTTTAGAGTATCTCATTAACCGAAAGAACATACTTGCTAAAGATTCTGCATGGGAGGATGGGTAATTTATACAGAAACATCCAAAACTACTCAATCCTTGAGGATAACACTTTTTTGAAGGATAGGGGCATGTTAGGTCCATATAATACTAGTGTCATAGATATATTGTTATTGTGTGCCCTATAGATGCCCAATATTGTTATTTTTATGCCCTTACATTATTGTTGTTATGTAGGTCCTAATTATATTGTGACCCTTTAGACTCCTATATATATTGTAATAGGGCCTAGTTGATTTTCCATGTAAATAAAATAAAATCAAGGTCATGGAACATGTATTCCAAGTTGAATGGTACACATACACTATAGTGTGCATCACTTGTGCTTTACTTATGGCTATGGAAATTGGCAAAGACATTGGCAAAGGAAAAGAGGAAATAATTGGAATTTAATTATGAAAATAAAGGAAAATATGAGAAAATGAAGGTGAAGAGAGACAAATATACATGAGAGGGAAAGTAGAGGAAAAATGAAGGAAAATGAAGAAAATAGAGGCATCAATAATAAAAAGGCATCAAAGAAACAATTCACATCTTTTTTTAGTTCAGTTTTGGTTATCTCCTCTCATTCTCTCATACTCTTGCACACTTAGAGAATTCATGGAGCACTCTAATATTCACTTGGATTTGGTGAAAGCAAGCAAAGGACAAGAAAAGGACAAGCAAGAAAAGAAAGGAAGCATAAGGAGACAGTTGAATCAACATCTACAGTTGGATTGCCTTGCAGGTAATAGGTTGCATGTATGATATCCTTATTGGTTTTTGGATGCGTGGTATAAGCATGTGGTTCTATAGTTATGTGTTGTCATTGGCATGGATATTTGCCTAGATTGACATTGATTTTAGCCTTGCCTTACCATTTCCTAGATAACAATGGTGCAGTGGGTTCCCTATTTGGATTTTCTTACTGGTTCTCAAGTTCCCTATGGCAATGGATTGGAACAAAAGCTCTCGAGTTGTGTAATAACTTGGGTTCCCTAGAGGCTATGGGTTGAGTTTTTAGTCCCCAAAGTTTGCGGGTTAGGACAAATGCTCTGGAGCCTTGAAACAACTTGGGTTTCCCTGGAGGCTATGCATTGAGTTGCTAGTTCCTAGAGCCCTGGACACCTTGGGTAGAGATCGATCTAGTTGTTGTTAGTGATTTCTAGACTGGTTAGTTGAAATCACTATGGTTGAGGATTGAGGTGGTTTTGCCTCTCGAAGCCTTGGTTTTTTTGTTTTGTTTAACCCTTATGATCCACATTCATGCTTGGAATATGGTGTGAGGGTGATTGGATGAAAGAGAGATTTGGTTCAACTATGGTGAGGTGTTATGTGGAATTCCCTGACTTGGTTGGCTTTTTCATATGTTAATATGAGATATATTCCTATTGTGTTTAATGAGCATTTGTAATGATTATGATGGAGATTTCATGACTAATTTGACATGGTTTCTATTATGGTTATATGTTGGTTATATGATGTATTCTATCTATGGCCCTTGACATTTTTTGATAAGTTATTGAATGGATGAGGAATGCATGGGCTAATTAGTGTTGTTGAAACTAGCTAGAGAGGGCATAAAGCCTTCTTAGTGATTCTTAGATGAACTTTAGAAGTTTATGATTAGATATGCATTCATGACCTATAACACATTGTTTACTATCTATTTGATGAAATTTATATCTTGTACCATGCAGGTCTAGGTTAATATATGGCTTAATCTTTACAATTTTATCTTTTTTTATCATTATTGTTATGATTCTAGAAAGTTACAAGCACTTTGGACAGTGTTCACGAGGCTAGCCTCAAAGAGTGGCATATATCTCACAACCACTAACAATGAACTCAGTAATTTTGTTCATAACTACATGGACCTATGCATGCGGTTGGGGAGTTTTCCTTGTGAAAAGAGATCTAGCTCAGGGATTGACCATCCGGGGTGGCTTGTAGGCTCCTGAGTGGTCTGTAGTATATGAGGGATGTCTGTTAGTTGTTGGTGTGTCAGCCCCACTTCCATAACTAACTCTTGGAGGCCAAGTCATATCATAGTGACACTTGTCTTATGTTTACCCTAGGGTGCTTGTAGAAATGGGTAAATGGGGGAGGAGGTGTTACATATTAGTATTAGGCTTCCAAGTTCAAACACTTGGACTACATGGGCTAGACATTATTGTTATGCATGCATGTTAGTTTTATATGTGTCCATTATTCATGCATTGTAGTGGCTATGGTTATCATGTATATTGTTAATGTTACAATTTTGTGTCATCCTGCATGATGTTAGTATGTTGATATGTTAGTGTCACTATATGTTTGTGTGTGTGCGTGTCCATGTGTGATGCTAATCTGGACTGGTTTGTGCAGACGTAATAACCTCCCCTGAGATACATTGAGTACGATTTTGATTATGTCTATATTTGATTTAGAGGAGATATAAGATCAAAGATTAAGACAATAATCATGGATTACAGTTCACATGACTCTCCTTACAGACCCGACAAGAATTCAATGGAATGGGATAGATCAATTGAGTAGCAAGGAGAAGAGTATTCTCCTGCTATAGCAGATACATTGAGAAGTTTTAAGGTAGAAATCAAAAGTTGTAAGGAAAACAATAACAGTTTGATTAAGGCACATGAAAGGCTTGCTAGAGCTCAGGAAAAGCAAGCAGAATTTAATGCAATGATTCTTTAGATTTTAGAATTGTAGAAATAAGGACAACTAAGGATCAGTCATGCATATATGCATTAGGAGAAGACAAATGGGTCATATGGTAGTAGGTCTTTATCAGGATGTAGGTTGGATAGAGAGGACACAACAATAGGTGGTAGATATTTGGATACACCTAACATGAGAGGTAGTGCTTATGGGTTATATTATAGTTTTGGTTCTGAGAGACATCATCACCATCATCCTTATAGGAGGAGTGAGAAGCATTTTTTTCGAGAGGAGTTGAAGAAATCCAAGCCTCCTACATTTTATGGAGAAATGAAGAGATCAGAGGATGCAAAATAATGGTTACTTTGGATGAAGAAGTTTTTTCAAATTTCATGCCTATTTAGAGAATATGAAATCCAAGATATCTACCTTCGGTCTTAAAGAGAAATGAAACATTTGGTGAGAATACATGAAGAATTTCAGATGCATTCGATAAGAGGAGCTGATTTGGGATGAGTTCGAGAGTCTCTTCAGGAAGAAATGCTTTTCTGAAAAGTACTATGATGGCAGGGATAAGGAATTCTATGAGCTAAAGATGGGTCCCATGATAAATGATGAGTAACTAGTAGATTCTTGGATTTGTTGAGGTATGTTCCTCACTTCAAGGAGGAGAAAGAAAATATTCAAAGATTCATTAGTGGATTACAAGTAGCATTTAAAGACAATATTAAATTTTATGAGCCTTGATCATTAGAGGAATTGATCAAAAAGATGAAGCATTATTATGAATAGTCAAAGCACAAGTTTAAGTCTAAGAAGGATTGGAAAGAGAATGAGAAGACTAAAGGAAAATGGGCTAAGAAGCAAGGAAGACTTCAAGATACAGGTGACAAGGAGAATGCAAGACCATGCAAGAAGTTAGTCATAGGTTAGGGGTCATGATGTTAGGTGATGTTTGTGAATGGGGAGATGTGCATGCCCTGAACCTTCCGCTTAACTGGTTGTTGGGTGATCCCATCGCAAAATTTCGCATGGAAATGGGAGACATGAGGCCATTGATCCCTATGTGTTGTGAAAAAAAAAGAAAAATAAAATAAAAATAAAAAAATGAAGATTAAAAAAAATATATAGAAGGATAATTCAATGAAGGGAATAGGGGTTTGAGCTTTGTAGTCCCATTCCCATGACCATACAATGGGGACTAGATCTGTCAGTGACGACCCTATTACTCTAGGTGGGTGTGGTGGATATGTTATAGAGTGGTATCATAGCTTCCAGGTTCAAAAGTGGACTGGATGGGCTTCTTCACGGGAAATTGATGATTTTTCTTTTTTTTTAAATGATGGAGAGTAACTTTGACTACTTAACTATCTAGCGTTAAAAGTAAAATTAGTTTATTGATTGTTGTGTTGTGGGTGAACTAGCATTGATGAAAGCTTTTTGAGAGTAGGACATTGGTCATGTAGTTGTTTTGATGGTCGTAAATCATAAATATGATGTTAGTTTCGATTATCATGATGAAGGGAATGAGTGATCGATGCATATAATTTGTAAATGTGTTGGAACACTACATGACTGTTTTGTCACAACATAATTCTCCATGGTAAATCATGACCATGATTTTGTGTTATTTATTATTTTGACATGCCTAAAAATGTGTGTGATTGACAAAATATCACAAGCAACATAAAGAAAAATAAGTTACAGTGATGAGGACTAGAATTGTTGAATATAGTTATGATCAATCATAACATGGAAGTTATGGAGTCAGCGCTAATGAAGAAGAGAAATCCATTGGCCAAGGGGGGGGGATCATTCCCCAGATTGGATGGACACCTTGAGAAGCCTAAGGGATGAGGTGAGAAGCTTTAAGGCTGATAATGAGAAGCTAGTAAGAGCCTAAGAAAGGAAAACATAGATCAATGTAGTCATCCTGCAAAGTCTCTTAGATTGGCATAGGCAAAGGTAATATGAGAGGAGGGCGAGTCATAGAGAATAGAAAATCCTTTAGGGAACATAAGAAAACACCAATGGAGTAGATGGCAGTAGGTCTAGAAAGAGGCATAAACAAGGGAGTTAGGACATAGTGCTAGGAGGTGAACCTTTGACCACTCCAAGAGGAGCTATCACATAGGTGTAGTATTCAAGAAAATGATCTAATGCAGTTTCTAGGAGGCATCACCATTCTCACCATCACCATCATTCAACAAGAAAAGAAAGGGATAACTTGCCTAAATAATTTAAGAAATAAAAGCCACCTACATTTTATGGGGACATGAAGAAAGTAGAGGATGCATAAGCATGGTTGCTAGGAATGAGGAAATTTTACATAATACATGACTATTTTGAGAATATGAAGGCTAGAGTTTCCTCGTACAACTTATCAGGGAAAGTCAACATACGATGGGAAGAGATAAATAATGTTAGAGCCATTACTGAGAAGGAGTTGACCTGGGAGGAGTTTGAGAAGCTCCTCAGAGAAAAATACATGTCTGGACAATATTATGATAATAAAGCAAAATATTTTTATGAACTCAAAATGGGTCAATTAACCAGTGATGAGTATGTCACCAAGCTTTTGGAACTATTGAGATATGTACCATATATCAAGGATGAGAAAGCTAAAATTTAGAGGTTCATTAGAAGATTACTTGTGGCATATAGAAATAAAATTTAACTACTGGAACCTCAAACCTTTAAGGATGCTATCAAGGAAACTTCTATGAACAAGAAAAGCATAGGCCTAAAATTAGGACTAGCTGGTAGGCCAAGAGCAATGCTGGACGTAATAAGAATTGGCCTAAGAAAGACCTAGACATGATGGAAGTGAAGCACCCAACGCAGGCACATCAGTTTCACCAAAAACCCAATGTTGTTGTTAATAAAAATGTGCAGCAATTGGTGTCAACACAAACCAAGTTTGAAAGCTGAGAACCACTTAAGCGTTAGACCTATGTTGGGGACCACAGAAGGAGAGACTACCTGCATCAACAAAATGTTGAACCAAGGATTTATGTAGTAGTGGACAATCACCAAGCAGATCACCAGGCATCCATCATCAGGATGGAAGGTAAGATACAACAGCAAGTCATTTCTATTATAATTGATCTAGGTTCTAATTAAAGATATATTAGCCCAGAACTTGTTGAGAAGTGTGGATTGGGCAAGGAATTAAATCAAGAACCTTGCCTGGTTCAATTGGAAAGTCATGTGAAATTGAGCCTAGTGTAATGCCCACGATAGTCCACTTGAATGTGTTTCCATTGGGTGTGTATGGCATGTTATTGGGCATGGATTGGTTGTACTTACACTGAACCAAGGTAGATTTCTAAGAGAAAGTGAAAGAATGCTCAGATGAGAAAGGAACAAAAGGAGTGTTGTGAGGTAAGAAGAAACCCATATCAGTGAGGCTGATCACCACTATGAAAGAACAACAGAACAATAGGAAAGGATGCATATTAATTGTAGTACAACTTTCCAATCATGAGGAAGTTCGCAATGGGGTAGAAGATAAGGAAGCTGAATTTCTTCAAGAGTACCTCATTTTGCAACAGTATGTGGATGTTTTTCCAGTGGAGGTTCACGGATTACCTCCTCACAGAGAGATATATTTCTTTATCGAGATGGTATCCAGAGTGTAACAAGCACATAAGGTACCATATAGGATGAGCACAACAGAGTTGGTAGAGCTAAAATTACAATTGAAGAAAATGCTTGGCAAGGGTTACATAAGGCTAAGTGTGTCTCCTTGGGGAGCACCAATATTATTTGTAAAGAAGAAATAAGGAACCATTAGATTGTAAATGGATCATAGTTAGCTGAATAAGGTAACCATCAAGAATAGGTACCCCTTATCAAGGATCAATGATCTCTTTGACTAGTTAAGAGGAGAAACATTTTTCTCAAAAATTGACTTGAGGTTAGGTTACCATCAAGTAAGAATCAATGAGGAAGATATTCATAAAACTACTTCAGAACAAGATATCATGGGCCCTATGAATTCATGGTGGTACCCTTTGGGCTTACTAACGCCCTGACCATGTTCATGTACCTGATGAACATAGTACTACGTCCTTACTTGGATAAGTTTGTCATAGTGGTTGTTGATGACATATTAGTTTATTAAAAAATGAAAGAAGAACATGAAACATATATGTATGCAATGATACAACTATTGAGAGAAAATAATCTCCATATAAAATTAAACAAGTGTGAATTATTCCAGTCACAAATACATTACCTAGGGCACATCATCTCTAAGGAAGGTGTGCCAGTCAACCCTGAAAATATCAAAGCCATAAGGGAATGGCCAACCACAAAGAATGTGGATGAGGTTAGATTATTCATGGGTTTGGTAGGATACTACAAGACGTTTATTCGAAATTTCTCCAAAATCGGTCATCCCATTACAACTTTGTAGTAAAAGGGAAAATATTCGACTAGACTTCACAATGTGCAGAAAGCTTTGAGCAGTTAAAATGATTTCTCACTAGTGTAGCAGTACTGAGAATATAAATACCTTGACAAGGATTTTTTGTTGTGTACAGATGCATTCAAGGAGGGACACGATGGAGTTTTAATACAGGAAGCAGAAGAAGTGTGCTATGAATCTAGAAAGTTGAATAATCATGAGGAAAATTATGCGATACATGATTTAGAATTGACTCCTATTATTTATGCCTTAAAAATGTGGAGGCACTACCTTTTGGGCAATACGTTCATGCTTGTGTTAGACCATAGTGGACTCAAATATTTGTTACATGAAAACAAAACTCGAGGAATGCGTGTAGACAAGGAGAGGCGAAGAGCAGTATTAAAGGCAAAGCTACTAGATATTTAATGTTTGAGCACATACGAAAAGTAACATATGGCCAAATATCAATGTTATTAGCGGGTAATGTCAATGTAAATAGTTTAAACTAAAATACAATAAGTAATATGGATATTCGCTACAAGTAATACGTAGATGAACCGCATTTGTTGATTCAAAAATGAATTAAGATGTGATTTTCACTGAAACTTTTTTTCTATAAATTTGATATGGATCACAAAGGTCTAAATTCAACAATAATATATATCTATATAATTAACTTATATTTTAATTAAATATAATTTTAAATTAATATAATATAAAAAGGGTTGTAAAAATAAATTAAAAAATAAAATTTTTTTATATTTTATTATGATTTTTGGCCAAGTGGTATTAATAAGTCGTCGTAGTAATAGCTTATAGTAATGTAATATTAAATTAAACTAAAATATTTATAAAATATTTTGATTTTGAAATGATTTAAGATTTTTGGGCATGTGTTATTAATAAGCTATGATATTGACGCTTAATATTATAATAAAGCCTAAATTATTATGACACATGGCGAATACATTTTTTTTTAATATTTTTTACTCTTTATTGATATGAATTCTTAACCAAAGCCTAACATTAACGAATGTTCACCTATAACTAGTAGAAATCCAACCCATAAAACTCTATATATAAAGTTATAAAAACATAAAAATATCATGTGAAATTATATTCAATTTCTACAAAATACTTTCATATAGATTTTTAACTTGAACATTTGAAAAATGTATCACATTACTAAAAGAAATTCAACCCATAACACTCTATATAGAGCTACAATTATAATGATACATAAAAAGAGGAATTAAACAAAACAAAAAAATTGGGTAAGAATAAGTTTTTAACACTGAACAAAAAACATTTAAAAACAAATACTTCATAATTTAAAAAACCTTATGTTGCACATGTTAGAGCTTCTTCAATTCTAAAATTATATATGGCACCATATATTATATTCATTAATTTGTTGTTGGATGTTTAGTATATTATATAGTCTTCATTATTTTATTGATGAAGATATAAAATTAGATTTAAATAAATCTATTAATGAAAAGTAAGAAAATTTTGGGTAAAAAATCACATCATCACTGATTTGGGGACGCTTTTAGAACCATCAAGTGTGGTTCATCATCACGACAAGATGGAGAACAAGATCTTGGCATCAAATTAAATAGATGAAGAGAAAAAAAAATTAGAACTTATATAACAGTTAGATTGACTAATACATAATTTTTTCATATCAAGAAACAGTTTGGACTAAATAAATAATATTTTAATATAAAGAAATAATAGTCAGAAATAATTATTAAGATTGATTGATGTGGATAGTTACTCAGAAGTAAGTTTAACCAATTAATATCTAAACACTAAAAATATAAATTAAATAATTTTTAGGTCAAATCTATAATCAAAACAATTAATAAAATCAATATATTAATATAATAAAATAAAATATATTTGGGTTAAACTTAAATGATCAAAACATAATTCTAAAATTTTAAAAATTATAAAAATAATAAAATGGTCAAACATAAATTTTAACACCCCACACTGCATGAATATTTACTGTGGTTACCAAGTTTTACTTATTACTTTAGCTTTTTACTTTATTTGACATGGAATGTTAAATGACTAAGGCTCAAAGGCCAGAACATATTTTGTTACCTGATTAATGAATAATTAGGAGTTAAAATATTTTAACAAGAACTAAAAAAAAATAGTTGTTAACCTCCTGAAACAGTTAAATAAAACCAGTTACACATCTACTTCCTCAAGAGGAGGAAGAGAGGAAAAAGAAGGGATCAAATGAGTAAAGGGAGCAAAAATAATGTTGCCCATATTTCCTTGAGTTGGGTGGATTAAACCAGTGGGAAAGTCTCGAATACAGTCATAGAGGTATGTGACTTGAGGCTGGATTGTGTGTCCTGAAGCACAAGATACTTGACTGCAACAAACTGGCTTGAGGCTAGACTGTGTGTCCTGAAGCCCAAGATACATGACTGCAACAGACTTATTGACTGTGTGGAGAAGGAAGAGCTCAGGGGAGAGTCTGGACGTAATTCTGAGACTCACGACTCGGTGGTGAGACCTTCCAAGCAAAGAACATAATTACATAGTTACTAATGTTGTGAACAGATAAGTAATATAATCCTGTCCTTAAGGATCATTAACAGAAAATGATATTACCATGATTACTTTGTTAACTAAGACTGGACTTGCTAGCTCTGCAATTTAAATTAGTTAGAAATATTTATTCCAGAGAACTGATTATGATTCGAACAAGGGATAGTTATGTGTAACTAGGACTATACATGATATTTAAAATAGAAGAACTGTAATTAAATATCTTAGAGAACAGAAAGCAAATATCGTAGATATTGAGGCAGGGGATGCTAATAGTATGTACGCTCGGTATAGCCAAAAAAATGGTTTAATTACTGTAACAAAGTAGTACTTATATCTTACAATATTTTTGGGAACTGTCTATTTTATAATAGATGACAATTATTTATGTTAACCAGTTCAATCTATCCCGGTTAACTATAAATCGAGAAGCAAGAAATACTATACAGTAAACAACCAAATCTCTAAGAACTCAATTAATGCCTCTAATCATAATAAACTCTCTTTATGAACACAAGGATTTAAATCAATAGTTACTCAATTCTAGGAAGAAATAAACAAGATGGCAGTCCATTCATTCTATTTAAGGAAAACACTAAACCATAATCTGAATTGAAAAGTCCATTGAGGCAGACTCATAAGTCTGGCTTTAGAAGCCGTGTAAGTTTTCAGAAGTGAGAACATAAACCCATATAATATTCAAATTGTATTCATAGCAGTGGAGCACCTTAACACTGTGCATACAAGTTCTTTTTACAAACAATTAAAACAAAAAAATATTAATTAACTTAAACCCTTGGCAAGACCAAGTCACACGAGCTATGTCGTAGAAGAGGAGTTGGAACCAACAAAAATCGCGAATTTCCAAGAACCCATTTAAATAACACATTAAAATCTGACTATTACTGGCATATAAACATCGCCTAAAAACAAGCGCTTTCACCCAATAAAGAAAGAATGACAGCCAGTGGAGAACTCAAGCAAAGCGACTATACAAAACCATTAGAACTGAGTAAATGTTGTAGGGCTCAACATTGTGACCAACCTGAAAATAAGAACGTAGATCCATGAGTGCTAAAGAAGCACTGGAAGCCACCAAGACTGTGAAAGGAGTGAACCTGACATGGGATAGTACATGTCAACGCACAGAGAACAGATTAGAAACCAAAACGAAATTGGAAACCCTAATCATTGAGCTGATAATTAAATCATTGAAAATATTACAGGAGAATAATTGAGATAGATTTATTCCGGAGGATTGTAGATCACTTGTGCCAAGGATCCAAGAAAAGAAAATATCAGTGATCAATTTAGAAAATGGGTAAAGAAAACCTTGAATAATTTTATTCTGAGCTCTGCTACTTACCTTCTCAAGGTTGAAAGCTTCCCTGTTTGTCTTCCACCGGATGGGTAAGCTGGTGGAAGTGAGTACTCCCTGTACAATGGAATGAACGCACATAACTCCCATCTGAGTAACCTCGAGGAGAAACAAACAGTGAGAAGAAATTATCCAAGAGAAATGAGGAAACAGGTGTAGCAGAGTACCTGTTGGATGGAGCATGGCGCGAAACCCCATCTGAAATGAGACGAACAAGCACAAAACCTCTCAATGCAACAGAGAGTCGATTCAATTGTAGAGTAGAGTAACCAAAGAATGACATCACCCAAATGGCACCACTAACGGCCAAATTTAGGAGGAGCGGTTACGAAGTTAAACCCTATTTTCTTAGAGCCATCAGATCACCACCCCAGATTGGATGGAGAAAACAAATCCAGATGTCGCAAGCCACCAGATTCTTTTGGTGATGAAATGCAATGAAATTAACCATGTGAACAACACTCGTTAATGTAGTACTGTTTGATATTAATTTCATTAAATTAATCAATGTTTAGTGATGTTGTATAGGATGTCAAATTCGTCATATTTCCCAAGATTCATTTAATTTGACCACAATATTATGTTAATGCTTAAACATTGAAGACAACATCAGGTAAGCTTTGGAAATGTTGTTGCACGGTAAGCTCAGCATTTATGAGGTAATATAAATAAAAAAAAAAAAAATTATTGTATTTTGTTGTTCGTTTAAATGAGGTAGATGTTAAAAATGGTATCAGAGCTCAAGTTCGCACACTTAGACTTCTCAGATATTAATATATGTATATATATATAATGTAATAAATGACTAAGTAAATGTGAATTTGAACACAAAGATCAGCACCAAAAGAGCAGAATGTAGTGGAGTCCCAAACCATCGAACTAGCCAGAGGCAACTTATGTAGAAGCCCACTGCGACATATGGATACAACTAGGAGAGAAATCTCGATAAGCCAATGCTGCCCTACTCGAAATTGTTTAACAATTACGTAATGAGATGGAAAATTTGAGGACAGATAATGAACGGTTGTGAAAAGAACAAGAGAGAATTCTTAAAAGTCTATCTAATCGACAAAATCAATGAGAACCAGATCCCAATGCCGACGATAGGGAGAAAACCCCGACGGCCCATCATGTAGAAGATAATACAGAATCGGAAGAAAAACATAAGCAAGATGAAGAGGGACATTCAGCTAATCTTTCTGACCAATGCAAGACAAAAACACAGAAATTGGAATTACAAGGGGAATTTAAAAAGATAAAACCGTCACTCTTTGAAGGAGAATCTGAAGAAGTAGCGGAAGCCTGGCTAATTGACATGAAAAAATAATTTCATATTTATGACTACACTGATAAACTTAAGGCATGACTGGCAGTTTATCAATTAAGGAGTAAGGCTACCCTTTGGTGGGAGGAAATCAAAACTGTGAGAAAAATTGATGAAGAACAAGTTACGTGGAAAGAATTTCAAACGCATTTCAAGGATAAGTATTTAACTAAATGTTATTATGATGAAAAAGCAAAGGTGTTCCATGAGTTAAGGTTGGGAACCTTGACCATGGATGAATATGTGAAACGATTCACCTCCTTATTGGGATACGTACCATATATGCAGGAAGAAAAGGCCAAAATTCAACGTTTTATTAGTAGCCTACCCAATTTTATGAAGGAAAAGCTTGATTTTGATTACCCGAGAACAATGGATGATCTGGTGTGAAAAGCCCGCTTCTGTTATAAGCAAATGAAGTAAAAGAGTGAGGGATCTAAAGGAGGATTGAGTAGGGAGGGGGAGGAATTTATCCCCAAGCAGACAAACAAAAATTACTAATGGAAGAAATATACGTCAAAGACCCTTGAGTAAACTTCCAGCAAGGAACTAGTCCAAAGTTGCCTACTCTGAAAATAGACAGTCGAAAGGGGTCAATAAACCTGTTAATAATCAACAACCAAAACAACTTGTGCAACGTTGGGGATGTGGAGAACCCCATTACTACAAAAGTGCCTGCATAAAGCCAAAATACAACAACTTTCAAATATGCAAAAAGCTTCCACATTTGGGGAGGTGGCAAGGAGTATGCCCAGAATTAATGTTGTTCTGGATGATCATCAAGTAGAATTCCAACCCACCATGATTGAGTGTGAAGGTATGATCGCTAATCAACCTCTCTCTATTTTGTTTGATCCGGGTGCTAGCCTAAGCTATGTTATTCCTAAGATTGTAGAGAATTGTCAACTATAGAATAGTAAGTACCAAAAATCTTGGTTAGATCAATTAGCCACAAGGGAAAAGAGAAGGGTAACTGCAAAAACAGAACGTTGTCCTGTAACAATTTTAGGACAAACGATTCATGTTGACCTTAATATACTCCCTTTGGTTCATACGATATATTAATAGGGATGGATTGGTTGGAAGGACGTTGGTCTCTAGTTGATTGTAAGGAAAAAACTATGAGTTATATCACTGAGTCGGGGCAGAGAAAGGAAATTCAAGGAATCAAGAAAAATATTAAGTTGTGCCTTATTACTGCTAGCCAGTTGGGAAAATGTATTAGGAAGGATTGTCAGATTTATGTTGTCCAGGTAGGATACACTAATTCCAAGAGTAAAATGACTTCCTTGGAAAATATCCTTGTTATTCAGGAATTTGTCAATGTATTCCCTTAATCCATCCCTGGATTTCCCCCTAAACGTGATATTGATTTCATCATTGAATTGGTTCCTGGTGCAACTCCTGTTTCCAGAGCTCCTTATCGCATGAGAATACTTGAGTTAACAAAACTCAAAATGCAGCTTCAGGAACTTCTGGATAAAGGTTATATTCACCCCAGTGTGTCCTCTTGAGGAGCCCCCATACTGTTTGTACGAAAGAAAGACGAAATTTTGAGGTTATGCATTGATTACCGTCAATTGAATAAACTAACCATAAAAAATAAATACCCTTTACCACGTATTGACGACTTATTTGATCAGGTGCAAGGAGCTAGAGTGTTATCAAAAATCGTTCTAAGGTTCGGCTACCACCAAATAAGGATAAATGAGGAAGATATTTGTAAAACTGCTTTTGGAACTTGTTATGGTAATTACGAGTTTGTGGTATTGCCTTTCAATCTTACAAACGCCCCAGCTACTTTTATGAGTTTGATGCACGGTATTTTTCAGCCATATTTAGATAAGTTTGTATTGATTTTTATTGACGACATTTTAATTTACTCTAA
>APFE030954857.1:0-12679 GCA_000404065.3 Pinus taeda
TTAGTTGTTTCATTCATGTAATTGCTACGCTTTTAGTGAGCACAGAAACTCTGTTTTGAAGCTGCTGTTTCAGCACTTTTTGACTGTAATTTCTGCATTATGAATTAATAGAAGACTGCTGTTTGACTCCTTTACGTAGCTTATTTTTTCTTTGGGATTTGTGGATGGAGGGCCCCCGTTCATAACAGCCTTTGTACAGTAATTTACTTTAATGTTTTTATCATTCACTTCTTTTGAATTCAACAATTTTCCTTTTCTTTAAACGCATGTACATATTTGATTTAATTTCACTGTTATTTCATTTCCAGCATTTTCTTTAAACTGATCAGGACTGTCTTTTGCAGGTGTTAGCCCGGGATTGTGTGTATTTGTGCATTTGCTTTATCTCTAATAGTATTTTCAGTTGTCATATTCATAAGTTGCTGCCTTTACTCTGTTTTCCTAGTTGATTTCTAGTTTAGTTTCTCAAGTTGTATGCTAACATATTGATGGTCTCTTTATCATAAGCTGTTCATCTTTAAGAGATTAGAATACTGATAAATTACAGCTTGCTTTAAGCACTTTTTAGACTTATCTCTAACTACTTCTTAATCGTGTTTCACATAGTACTATATGTTGGAAGCAGAGAGTTAGGAAGAGTTAAACATTATAACTGGTCTTTAAAGTAGTTTTCTTATCTTTTTATTGCAGCAGCATGAGTAGTGACTAGTGCTATTAGAAAGTGTTTTTTTTCTATTTTTCTTTCAGTTTCATTTCAAGTTATTTCTTTCAAGCTTTTTCCTTTGCAAATTTAGAAATCACCTTACACACACTATCACTCATCTGTTTATAAAATCTCCATTCCATCTTAGGAAGATAAATTAACCACCAACAACAGCCCCAAACGACAAAAAGATTTAAGAGGTTGCCTAAGTACATATAGTACACCTTCACTTCATCAGCTTCCGAGCCCCGGGTTGACAATTAATGAAATCAATTTAGAAACACTAAATTGACCAAACAGAGGGTATTGGGCCTAAGAATCCCTTGAACAATAATGGCGGGATACATGATAAAGCCTAAAAATCCCTAGTTGGTTTTGTTGTGAGTCCCACATTCATGCTTGAAATATGGCATGGGGGTGATTGGCTGAAAGAAATATTTGGTTCATCCTAATCTATGGCTAGGTGGTACGTGGAAGTCCCTAACTTGGTTGGATTTTGCATATGTTAATAATAGCTCTTTTTCCTCTTATATTTCATGGGTAAATGTACTTGCTATTATGTGGCTTTATGGTTGTTCTATCATAGTTATTATTCTTGTTATATGCTGGTTATAAGCATGGTTTTATGGAAGGCTTGAATTATGCCTCTCATCATATTTTTATTAGTAAATAAAATGTAAATTAATGTATGACCTAATAGATGATAATAAAATTATTGTGAGAGGGAACCACACCTTCTTAACGAATCTCAGATAACTATGAGGCCCCTATGTTTATATGCGCTTTTATGACATATACATTACATGTTCATGATGTGATTGACAAAATCCTTGTCATGGTTAGGATAGGACAGGATAGGTTCTTGTTCAATTTTTTCATTATAGGATTTTTATTCTTGTTATTTATCACTTCTGAGTGTTTCATCAAGTTATGGGAAGAGGTCTAGATCCTAGCCCTAAAAAAGTGGCTTAGATCTCACAGTCACTGCCACATAATTTCCTAGAAAAGGCTGTAGCCACTGGGAAGCAGGCTTGTGGGAGGCCTTGTCATGGGAGTGACTGGGGGTTTAGTTAAGTGAAATGCTAAGTTAACTTAGGGGTTGGGTACATGGGGTGGTTGGTTAGCTCTTGGGGGTCTTATAGCACCCGAGGGAGGTCTGTAAAGTTTTGGTTTGTTGGTTCTACTTCCATAATGTGATGTGGGGAGTTGAATTATATCATAGTAACTCTTCATCACATATTTACTCCAATGGACTGGTAAGATTGGGTAAGTGTGGGAGGATGGTGTTACAGAGAATAATATTGCAGCTGATATTGAGGATATTGTGGGAAATATTAAGGATATTGTGGGAAAGATTAAGCATATTGTGTATTTCTACCATAGGAACCTTTCCATCCTTGTGACCACGATGAATTTTGAGGTGAGGGTGGCCAAGTTTTTGAAGGCAATGGTGTGTTCCAATATTCTGAGGTTGTGAATAATATTGAAATTGTGCATTAGGATCTTGTGCCATACTTGGTTGACGAGGTTGCCAAGGCCTTCTAGGAGTAACATAACAAACTTTTCGTATTGTTTGAATTGCTCCAACTTATTCTTGGTAAACAACCTTTAGTTCTAGTATTGAAGGACAATATGTTTTAGCATGAATCTCTGCACAAATAACACAAATTTTAATATTGTAAAGATGAAATTCTTGTAATGCATGTTTCTTTCTACATCCACAATATAATATAGACAAAGTGTCATTTTGATATTTTTTTCTTGTTTTTCATTCTTAGCATATCAATTTGTTCACTAATATTACCAAGAATATCAATTTTAAAGTTAAAGAAAACTATCGAGTTCTTCTCAACTTTTCGTTCCCGATGCAAATTTACTTACTCTTTCCATAACTAGATCTCTAGGATTCTTGCCATATTTTGTCTTTCCTCTTGAGATATGTTTGCAAAATTCACAAATCTCTTCAAATGATAGTTGAGACACATCTCCTTTACTCATGAGGTTAATAAGATCAATCCATTCAACCCTTATAGCTCTAAGTAAGAGAGTTTTGAATGTATCAAGTCCGAAATTATGCAATTTGACTCTTTTAACATTATATGCAAATATCTCTACTAAATCCTTAAGGCTCTCATCTTCTTTTGAAGTCATTTAAAAAAATTCCTCTCTAAGGTCATGATGTATAAAATAATCCTTATATTTTTATAAGAATAATCTTTTCATGTCATCCCATGTCCTAATAGAATTAGTTCCTAAACCCATAAACAATTTGAGAGCCCCATGTTTCAATGTGACTGGAAACAATTTCAACTTTTGAGAATCAAGAAAATTATCATAAGGTCTACATAATAATTTAAATTCAAACATAAATGTTACTGGATCCTATGCCCTCATACCATGGAAGTTAGGAAGAGTGGATGGGCAGATGTTTTTCATAGTAATGGTAGTGTTAGTATCTTGAATAGGAAATACAAAGGGATATTCTTCTTCATTGTTATCTCTATCATTTCCTCTTCCACCTCTTCCACCTCTACCACCTCTAGAATGAGGTCTTCTTCCTCTGCCATTGCCATATGGTTGTCTCACTTCTCCTGCTCCTTTCAATGTGTTTCCATAATGTATTTCTCCTTCTCATTAAGCCATTGTTGATTCTTCAGATATTATCTAAGGTTCCTCAACTGAATTGTCTTCCTTTGGCTCCTCTACCATTGGTTCTTCTCTAGGTAAAATCTATGAACTTTGTACCTAAGGAAGTCTTATTCTACTTGCAAAACATGGAATTCGTGATATGATTGGTGATGTGGCTCTTACTACACCATATGGTCTAGTAGGGGGGGTTGGTGATGATGGAATTGAAGTACGTCCTCTAAAAAATATACCCCTAGGGCCTCTTTCCCTATACATGCATCCTAAAATGAATTTTAATTATGTATCTAAAAATGAATGCAACTAGGAATGAGACGAAAATGAAACAACTTTGATTAGGAAGAACCCCACAATCGTGATGTGTAGGTTCTTACCTCTCATCTTACTGATCCTCCTAATTATAGTTGTTTGAAATAAAAATACATTATAAATTGACAATAAATGCCTATGTATACTTCCTTGGAAATGACGCCAAAAATGTTGGGTAATTTAATTGTGAGTTAAATTACTTAGAATTAAACTATTAGTCCATATTTGTACACTTGTGAAGTACACTTGCATAATATATACTAGGAAATTAACTCTCAATTTTAAGAGGAAATCCAGTCCATTGAAAGGAAGTGCAGCAATGAAATATAAAAATGAAATTCCACTCATGAAATTATATCCAAAATGAGTGCACAAACTTTGTTATGAAAATAAGAAATTCATTCTACAAAAGCAAAATGCAAAATATTCTAGGAATGAAATAAGATTCAATCTAAAGAAAACAATAGATTCTAAACTAGAAAGCAATGAAACTTTAATCTATGTGAAATGAAAACACAATTCTAATATATGAATAAAAAATGCAATTCTATTCTATGAAACCAACTCTATGCTATAAAAGACAACAAAATTCTTATGCTATGAAAGCAATCAAACTTTTATTGTATCAAAGACTTCCAATTTCTATTTCTATGAAAGATTTTAAAGTTATTATTATAAACCTATTTTGTGAAAGATCTTGGATTTTATTCTAATGAATATAAAAATAGATTTATTCTATGAAAACAACCATAATCTATTTAATTGAAAACTCTATTCTAAGAAAGAATGTGAACACTGCCTTGAAGAAGCATTTGAACTCTATTATAAGGAAAATAAAGATAAACTTATCCTACCAAAATGAGTAGATGGTATTTTAGGAAAGATCAGTTTGAAATGGAAATTGTCCATGAGATCAAAGTAAACTTAGATTGACTAGTGTGTGTGTACAAAGTTCAAATTTCATTAATGTTTGCGCAATATCTACAAATATGAGACTAATAATAAGAAGCAATTAACACATGTTTTTGTTATTTTTAATAGGTTTATTCAAGCACTTGTATCTACAAAAGAACAAGAATTAAATGAGTAAAATACAATGCATAAATGAATAAAGAAAAATAGAGCATTAATTGAAATCCTTGAAAGAAATCTTGCAAAAATTAAACATAAGGGAAACTAATCTACACTCATACTCGATAGGGGGCCCTCCTAAGGCATAAGAGAGATAGAAAACTAAGAAAATTTACTGATCAAACACAATTGCTTTCATGAAGGCACAACCATAAAACAATACTATATTACCTAAGTAGTTCCTGTACAATAAAAAAAATTCACTTGCATTCAAAATTAATAATAACATTGTGCATGATAAGCATGTGGTTCACTTCTTAGTGAAGCATTTTATAGTGTTTTAAAATAACAACCTCGAGAAACTAATTTCTAGAAGCTATATCTATGAAACAAAATCTCATACTTTGATTTCTATGATAACTCTAATTAACGTGATTCACTATAAAGGAAGCCAATCATCCTTCAGATCCTTCGTTCCTTCATGATATCAATCGTCTGATATGGAATTCGGCTTGCTTGATTCTCTGTTTTGATGAAAAGTATATTTTGAATGTGCCATGTCATAGTTTGACCAAAGGTTTGACTTTGATGTCACAAACTATCAAAAATATGCAATTCCTATGGCCCAACACACGTTCTGGTGGGATAAATCCTCATATGATTCAATTATTCTCATTTAATTGAACAGTCCCTTGTAAAATTTTGTGGAGATCTCTATAAACATGTTTGGGATATATGTCATTCATCCATTGGAACTTTCTTAATCTCTTTTGAAACGGAATATATATATATCATAAAACACCTCGAGTGTACATAAGTGTGACCAAAATAATATACAAAAATTGGGACTCAAATGCCCATAATCATATCCAGTACATCTAATGCCTCGGCTCAGGATATACATATACATATACAAATACATATATTTAAGTGAAAGAAAATAGAGAAAAAAATATAAATTTGGTGATTGTTTGGACTAGTTTATACATATCATTGAAAAGGATGTTTTTTTTTTCCACTATATTCCTCATAGTTTTAAAATTTCCCTTTTTTATTAATTTTTGGGAATGGGTTCCCCCAAGCGCAGTTTTGGGGCTAAAACCCCATGTTTTGGGACAATTTTGTAATAAAGTTGTAAAATCTCCACATTTTGTGGTTGCAGAGCACGAAGCAGTCAAGAGTCATAAAGGGTTGTCCGCCCTTATTCTCTAAAGTGTCTAAGTCGGTTGTAAAGATCTACCCATGGTATGTAGACCATGAGATTGTATAAAAATGAGCTAAGTAAGCTCTCTCTAAGTAGTTAGTAGCGAAGTAGAGTTGAGATGGTTTCTACAAAGTGATCTAGCTTGGAGAAGACTAAGTGTTTTTGGGTCTTAGCATAGGTAGAGGCTCTGCAGCTGAGTGCGCAGAGGCCTAGGGCAGAAGTCTGCAGCTGAGGGCGCAGACCCCTACAACTATGTGCATAGGGTGGATAGAGTCTGTATTAAACTGGAGATATCAATAAAGAGAAGTATTATACAATTACTGTGTATTTAGTCTCTGTTAATGCATATGATTATATTGTGTTACAATCTAGATTTTTATTACAATGTTTATTTGATGCATGAATATATGTGATTATATCTGTTAATTGAACGTAAGTAAGAATATCAGTTTCCGCGACAATAGTTGTAATTGATTGGTAAAATAAGTAAAAGACTTGAGATAACTTGGGAACCTATACAATACATCATCATAGGAGCACGAAAGTACCTAAACTGCTGGTTAGGGCTACGCGAAGGTTAATCATACACCTTGGTGAAGCTACTGAAGGGTGGGATAGAGGGTAGATTGATAAGCCCTAAGGCTTAGCGACCTACACGAAGCTAGGAGTAGGGGGTATAAACTGACATCACGACCATCTTAGGGTGTGGAAAATTTGTTCCAGCATTCCCCCATACTGCTTCGAGTGAGAATTTAGTCCTCGCTCCATGGGCTAATGCTGAAAGGGAAAATAGTGTAGGGATTCGTTTGGCTGACTAACGCTGAACCTAGGTTAGGATCCCATTAAGCCAACAAATGGTTCTGTTATCGGGAGCGAGAATCTGCATGAGAGATGTGTGATGTCATATCACTAGAACCCAGCTAAGAAAGAGATCGAAGGCTAGTTGGATAGGAAGATCCACGAATTCGCGGTGCAGGAGAACAAAAATTCATGATTGACGAAGGAACAGTGGCTAGACAGGTACCTATATACAGAAATCCATGAGATATTTTTCTGTTCATTTCCAGTTGAGTTAGTGGATAGCCAAGGAAGGTGGAAGCTTGAAAGTCCTATTGTATGGACCCCGGAGCTAGTACAGAGATTGGAAGGCTCTGAGTATAAGATCACCTACGCTATCGACCATTGGCTCAATCATATCATAGGAGGGTTTGTGATTGAATTCACAGTCAATTCCTCAGTCAATTACATCGAGGTGGAGTGACACCTTTTCAAAAGTCCACAAGGTAAGTATGTGAAGTCTTTAAATATTTGGATTAAGATGTTATTGTGGGAAACATGGGTTATGTAGCTACCTTGATGTTCAGAGTTATGCGAAGTGGAAAGACTTACTGGAACAAAGGAAGAAAGGGTCCTAAATATAGCCCACTGATTTCACCCCATTTGAGTGACGATGAGGGAGTAGTGTAGGCTTCTTTGTGAAGTGAAAAGCAGTTGATAAAACAAGGGTTCCCGCGACTATCACCTCCACCATCACCACCGTGACCTACGACTTCATCCACACAACCACCACTCCACCATAATTCAACATGGTGAATTCAGTGAAGATGCCATTGTTTAAGGGCTTGGGAAATGAGGAAACGGACCAATTTTGGTTCATCATAAAAGCTGTATGGGAAGCTCAGGGCATCACAGATGATCACATAAAGAAGGCAGTATTGGTTATTTCTTTGCAGGATCAAGTGCTAACTTGGTACATCAAGTACTCTAATGACAAACCAAACGTTGCGTTGGCAGAGATCTAGACCGCATTGAATAAAGAGTTCAGTAGGCCTAAATCCGAAGCGCAACCGATTGTGGGATGAAACTAGGTGAGACACCATGGGAGTTGGATCAGAGGTTAAAGTGTACAATCCACAAAGCTAACATGAATTTAATGGATGGGCATCACCGCGTATGGTTCGTGGCTTCGCTCCTGCCTCACCTAAGGGTTGCGTTGTCACAATAGAAGATTGCGACTCAGGCAGAGGCCTTGGAGATTGCATTAAGGCTGTATGAAACAACGATGCAAGATCCGAGTCTGGGGGTTTAGCAGATCCATGCTCAATTGCAAAATCTTTGCCTTCAAATGCAAAGTCTGATGTAGGATAGAACAGTTCAGCCAGAGGCGCGCGAGGAGATATGGTGCCTGAAATGTAAATGTCAAGGGCATGACAAATACCACTGCCTAGTCTTTGCGAACTATATTCCAGGAGGAGGACCCATGCCTTTGAGGCCAGAAGCCCAAGAAGGGTTGAGCGCAGGGCCTACATTGTGGTGCGCTATACATCAAGTAGCAGGGAAACATATGATTGATAATTGTCATTTGCTGCAGAAGTTTGTATAAACACCACAACAATTGTTTTACAACTTCTGAAGGTTGGTAGGGAATAATAAGTGCACTTACTGAAGTTATGAATTGATGATGGATAGAAAACCCTCCTATAGAGTTCAGGCAGAAACACGGCCTCTTGACCAGGGCATTAGGATGATGTGGACGAGGTTGAGGTGGAGGAGGACCTGGCAGAGGTCGGGGATAGTTGATCTTTTACAATTGTGGAGGACCAGGACACTATGTCCATGAATACACTAACCCAACGTGTTCATCATGAAAATATTGTGCTCAGTTGATCATGAGACTGAGGACTTGTTAAGGGATAAACTCCCCTAGGGTCTTAGGTTGATACCCTAGCAGATCGGAAGTTATCTATAAAGTAAAACACACATTCCACATGACCATGATGCTAATATAAACAAACTATACGAAGAGAGGTGCACTTGCGGTCCTTCATTTGGGAAGATCCAGATAGAGTCCAAATCCTCTTGGAGTTTCTTTTAGTCCTTCAACCTACAAAACAATCAATTCCAGAAAGCACAACAGTATATTGACCAAGCATGATAAAGAAATCATCTTCATAGCACATTGAAAGGTAGTTAGTTATACAAGTAAAACAACCATTCATATGTGAATCATAACAGTGATAACATAAACATGAAGAAGATTTGTATCAAGAACAAGACAAGTGTTTCTTTTATTATAGATAACTAAAGTACAAAAAGGAATGATTTCACTTGAGTTTTCCTTTCGCATGCTCCAAGCAAAACCGTCCTTCGGATTCGTCCAGTCTCAAGCCTTCAACAAACTCCTTCCATGACTTACTCCAAGATATCTCAAGTAGTAGGGAGGCATCATAACACAAGGAAACAAGGGTTTCCTGTAATGGGGGAAGTGTTGGAAGCACAAGGATCTTTAGACTTGGTTAGGGATAATCTCAACAGAGTGATCTTTCTCTCTCTCTTCTCCTCCCTTAGGCCTACCCATTGAAGCCTTTTTATACTTCTCCCAAAGTAGTTTTTTTGTTGGGAATTCGCTGGCAACAGTTGGGCTACAGGCACTAATAGGTAATCAACAGGTAAAACCCATGATCTCTGCCCGAAATTGAGGAGATTTATTTTTTTTAAGTGTTTTAAGACATATACATGGGTTGGATATACACAGACCCATGTACACACGCATTTAGCTCAGTGCAAGGTCACGTATAGGGAGTAAAACACTAAATTTTAAATATTTGGACTAGGTTTGGAAGGAGGGGTTGCCCTAGGCCATGAGTGCAACATCACAAACATGGAGCTATAACAGATGCCCCCTAATATATGAGGTTAGAAGGGGTATATGATGGCTGAAATGTATTAAGCAAGTGCATGGAAAGGAAATATGTCAAAAACTGAAAGGACTTCACCAAAGTTCAGCCTGCCAAGCCATAAAAGGGGATCAGAAAGAAACACTGTCTGAGGTAGGCATACCCATGCTAAAATAAAGTAAAGCATGTCTGCATATCAAGTACAAGTGGATCCACTAAGCATACAAGTATAAACACTGAAAAATACACAATGGATCATCTGATCATGATCGAACAAGTACATCTTTGAATATCACACATAAGAATATCAATGATGCTGAAGGATGAAGTGGATCACTGATATCAAAGACTGATCCTAAAAAGTACCAAATGAACATGATGGAGTAAGATGGTACTACACTGCAAACTTAGGTGCTAGCATATAGAATGTCGCCATGAATGGCCACAACATATAAGGTGAAGTGGTATCAACTAGCAGCAATAGGAGCAACTGTCAAGTGAACCAATGAATGCTGATGCAACCTGAGGTCTTCACTAACTGCCGTGGTACATTTCTACACCATGGGAATAAATGATCTGAAGTCGACCATGTGAGAAATCATTGATTACTGGTCATTGATGTATATCGTTAACAAACGCGAGACTACTCACTGATAATGATAATGAGCATCAAGGTACCTAGTACAATCTAACAAGTGTGAATAGATGAGCTAAAGTTGAACACCTCTAAGAATCTATCAATTAGGAGATAATGATGGTTTCCCACTGTCGATAGCAAAGGATCTGCCACTAATGACTGCAAACCCCAAGGTACTGCCAAATGGACTCTAGATCTTTGCCCTAGAGCAATGAGTCGTAGTCAATAGGGAAAGATCTGCTAGAAGGAAGGCATTAAGGCATCCTTCATCAATCTAGCGCGAGTGTAACCTGTAGGCCAATAATGTGGAGGGAATCAGACGAAAAAAGATGTAGTAACCCGAACAAAGCACGTTTCCGGTGTACACAAGATGTGGGTAGCGCACGACAAAAACCCTCTAAACCAACTAATAATGAAAGCTAACACAAAGGCGAGGTATCCACCAATAGGGTCAAATGGAAACCAAGGTACTGCATGAATCCCAATGTGTGATAGTGTAGGCTGATGTCGAACAGAAGGGAAACCACTCAGTCAAAGACCCATGATACTGATCGATGATCAACACAAGGTGACTTATCAATAATGAAAATAGAGCTAGGGTGGAGCTCTAGGTTTGTCCTCAGAGCAAGATGTCGTCATCAATAAGGACAAGACCTGCCAGCAAGAAGTTAGTGGAGACCTTCTCAAACTGGCACGAGTAAAGGACCAATATAAGTGATGTGAAGATAGACAAGACACTGACAACCAGGGATGCCCAACTGAAAAATGAGTCAAGAGACACTGTAGAGAGGCCAACTCAGGCTAACTTCCCTTGAACAAAAGCATGACTCAATGTGACTATGTGGTAGCATATGATGACTCTGTATAAGTTCATCATGCAGGAGGCACGGATGAATCCTCCATATGATTGGAAGAGATAACCAGTCAGGGGAGAACTAACTTAATAACAAGGTTAAGGCATACCTAAGTCAAACTAAATCCCGCCCAAATGGAGGATACTTTGTTCTGAGTGCTTTGTTCAAGGGCGACATGACTGACTCTAGCTGCCAACAATAAATGGAAATATTGTCATGTTCCCGCTCTTTTTGAAATATATAATTTTTTTTGTCTTTTTCTTTAAGCTGGAAAAAGAATAAAAGAATGCTATAGTACAGTGGAAAGAACGAGTGTCAGTGAAATAGATGATCTAGTTCATGGGATTGGAACATTCCTATGCTCAATTCAGGGAGGTGAAAACTAGTCAAAGACACTCAAAGGTGTGTTCCTTCCACGGATCAAGGTGTGTCAAGTTGCAGAAGTCAAGGGCATGCAAGTTTGATTTTGTAGTCATCATGGTCAAAAGTTGGCTTAAACACGAGTCCAAGTGAAGCCAGATCAAGGCCAAAAGGTGCAAATGGTAAAAATGCAATGCAGTAGTACAACTCAACACAAAGGAGCCTCTAGGGTATAAGGCCAAAATGAAGCGAAGAAGCAAAGAGGAATGAGTCTTCATCACATAAGTCATGGGGGAACTACAGAGGACTCCCGAGCCTACTCAAATCAAAGCAACATGGGAAACAAATGTCAGTGAGGTGCAAACTACGATGCCCATGAAAAGGATGGCTCTACCACCATGTCATGATTTAAAAATCGGAGAGTGAAGATGGTTTACGAACCATAACACGATGGGATCGACCCTATGGCAAGTGTATCGAAAAATGGAGGCTGGAATGCATAATGCAGCGGAAAAATGGTTTCCCTAACCAATATGCCAGTAAAAAAAGATACCTAACATGACGGGTCAGCAGTCATGGAACTGTCTCGAAACTATCGAAAAAGCATCCAAAATGCCCTGAAGATCAAACCATTCTCGACATTCCAAGCTCCCAAGTTAAAAGTCATATGAGACAAAACAAAATCAAGTTTTGAAAAATTTTTGCATTTCCAAAGCCTATAAAATAGTTTTTGGACTCACCATTTTCACCATTTGATTTTGAGAGCAAAGGAGTGAAGTAAAAGGAGAAAACTTTTCCATACGCCAAATTCAACCGTTCAGATCCTTCCAAAATCACCAGGTAACCCTTAAACTTGTCTTGCATTCAATTGTGACTAGTTTTAAAATTTTTAATTTAAGTTTTACCCTTGAATTTTTGTAAAAAATTTCGTCGCGACGTATACGCGGGTTGGATATACAAAACCCGTGTATATGCAGGCCATACACGTGAATGTGTGTAAAATGGATCCGCGTATATGCCGCGAAAACTTGAAACAAAAAAAATAACAGTCTATTTTTTTCTTTCTTCAGGATGCCAGTCACTTGGCGAGAAAGAGAGCATACCTCAGTACATGATGAGGTTATGAACGATCCTAATGCTTTGGATGCCTAACGGGGATGTGGTTTGCTAAAGTTTTTAAAAATTGCAAATATGAAAGAAAACACTCGCTTGCTCGAA
>APFE030954864.1:0-63720 GCA_000404065.3 Pinus taeda
CCTAGAAGGAGGAGCTCGACCCCTAGAGGTTAGGGAATGAGGATAACTTGGTCTATATATGTAAATTTTCATTCAGTAGCAGAGGTTGGACTCTTGGGATAGTTTTGAGACTATATTGTACATATTTTACCAGCATTTTTGGCAAAGGAAAGACCAGGGTTTTGCAGCATTACTTGGGATCCATGTGGCTTTATGTCTTGATGGTGTGTTTCTTTCAGTACTTGTAAGTTGTGTATATACATCATTATCTCTATTTAATCTTCTCTTATTAAGCAAATGAAGTGTTAAGGTAGAATCCATGAAACTGCTATGCTCTGCCTTTAAATTTGTTTAATATTCTATGTTTTCTTTAGTTTAAGGAGAATCCTTGAGACCCCTTGCTCTCCTTAGCTTCTCACCAGTCTGATCTATCCATCTCACCTGCTTTAAGGCATCAAAACAATTGCCTATCTTGCCCCAAGTGGACCTCTGCAAAAACTGTGCCTCATCCCCGCACCCAAAATTGCCTTTCCCTTGATTTCAACAAAACCATAAAAAATAAATTCTAAACTCTTTGTACTTAATATCTAGCCTAAAATCAGTCATCAATTCGGTCATCTCGAGCCTTTTCTATTACCTTTTGCCGAGTTTGACCCGGAGAGAGCCCTCTCCTGTCCTCGTAGGGCTAGCTACGAGGCTGAGCGTGGTTTGATGTGGCCTTGAGTCTTGCCTTATTTCAGCCTAAGGTAGATTTGAGCGCTAACACACAGCAGTGTAGAGAAGTTTTTTTTGTTGTTGAAATGAAATATGAAGCAACGTGAATGAAAATATTTTTACACACAGCAGTATAAATTTTTCTGTGGATAGAGAGAGTAATATTTTTTTGTGTGTGGAACTGAAGCGTTCCTGTGTAATCCCTCTGATAGAGGAAGACCAATATTTTGTAACAACGGTTTTTTAATGAATACAAGTTTTTATGTGTGTTGCTGAAACTCCGTTCTCAGAAAACAAATTTTAGTTTCCACTGTGTAAAGAAACAGAGCATTATTCTCTATTCGTTTTTGTTTGGAATCATCAGAAATTCCCAACATTTTTTAGATTCTTTCGGCTCAAAACTTTTCACTTTCATAGGCTTTGTACGGGAATAATTCGGTAGTCTAAGCATTTTAGGTTTGTCGTTTCGAAATTCCAGCATCTCGCATAAAATTATGGTCCCCATTCTTTAGTCCCTATGAGATTGTGTGGGAGTACATAATTAAAAGATCTGTTGAATTATTTCAGTTGATGTTTAAATGAGTTAGGAGTTGGCAATTATTTTCTGGAATAAGTCTGTATGCTTTTGGACAATGATATGTCCTCACCCACATTTACATGTCATTGTCTTTCTTTCATGTTTGTATCTGGATTAATCGAAGAACAGTTTACACTGGCCGCTAATTTGGTTGAAACTTGTAATGAAATGGATGGTTAGGTCCATTCTCATTGAAATAACTCTACATTGCAATTTTTATTTGTAATTTCTACCATTTATTGAAAATTCTACTGAATTTGTAAACAGATTCGCCCTAAACAATAGAATCCTTTGCACCACAAACAAGAAAATCCATTCCAGCAAATAGTGCTCTGCAAAAAGTTCCTGTAGTGCGAGTACTCAAGAACCAATTAGCTGGTGGTATCACCTATAAAGGTGGAAAATACGTTCAGCTTGGCTTAGCTTTAAGTATTTTCAGAAAATGTTGTTCTTAATCGGTCTCAGACCTGTTTTCTACCCTGAGTCTTAAAAATGTGGAAGATTTCAAAAGAAGCAACATACGAGTGGGGTATCGAAGTTTATCCTTAGATGTTTGATGAGGATACAAATGATAAAATCTTTCAGCTAGTCTCTGAGGAGGAATTTCTAAGAATGATGAAATCTTTCAAAAAAGATAAATGTCCAGGGCCGGACAGCTGGACAATAGAGTTCTTCATTCACTTCTTCGACCTCATCAAAGCTGATATGCTAAGAATGATAGAAGGTTCCATGATTTCGGGCAGTATCAATCAAAAGACTGCATCCACTAATATAGCACTCATTCCGAAAAAGGAAAATGCGGAGGCATTCATGGACTTTCGGCCGATCTCTCTGTGTAATATTTCTTACAAAATTATTGCAAAAGTTATAGCAGAACGGATTAAAGAAACTTTTTCTAAATTTTTAACTAAAGATCAGCACAGTTTTCTTCAAGGGAGAAACATTCTGGATGCGGTGGCAAGTACACAGGAAGTTTTTTTTTCTATTCAATCCAAAAAACGGGATGCTATCATTCTCAAGGTCGACCTTTGCAAGGCATACGACTGCCTCAACTGGGGATTCATGAGGTGTTTACTTGGAAAGGTTGGCTTGAGAGCTAGCATGACAAATTGGATCATGGCTTGCGTCGAGAAGGTGAATTATGAAGTGATCATTAATGACATCCCATCTTCCTTTTTCCCTGCCTCCAGAGGTCTTCGTCAAGGCTGTCCCTTATCCCTGCTCTTATTCATTCTGGCAATGAATTCTCTTAGCCTCCATATCAACAAGGTCGTAAAAGAGAACAGGTGGCATCCGCTAAAAATTTGCAGGAGCATTTCGATCTCTCATAATTTGTTTGTTGATGATATTATAATGTTTGGAATTCTGTGCAGATTCACTTGGTTTTGTTTCTATGAAATTCTTAAAAATTTTCAAAGGGCAACAGGTCTTCAGATAAACAATGCTAAGTCAGTCATCTATCATAATGATATCTGCTAGGTCGAGGTTGATTGGTTATCGGCTCTCTTTGGTATAAAGGCCCAAACTATCAATCTCGAAATTAAATACTTGGGCTTCTAGTTAAAAGCATCTGGTTACACAAAGGCAGACTGGCTGTGGATTCCAGATAGATACTACAAGAGGATATCGGCTTGGGAGTACAGATGTCTTTCGCTTGCAGGAAGAGTGATCCTCACTCAATCGGTGTTAAACCAACTCACTGTTTATTGGGCTCATTTATATTTCCTTCCTTCGAGTATAATCCAGTCAATGAACAAACTTACTGCAAATTTTATTTGGGGCGGGCAAGCGGGAAAAAATAAGTATCACCTCTCAAAAATGTCCAATATCTCTATGCCGAAGAGCAGGGAAGGATGGGGGCTCTTAGACTTGAGGAATTTCGGAAGGGCATTTCTTTGTAAAACCCTGTGGAGAGGCATTTTTGAAGATGGTCCTTGGAGCATCATAATTCGGAAGAAATACCTGGGCATGAAGGATTTTTCATTCTGGCTCAGAAAAGAGAGGATCGGATCTTCAATAGGTTCTCCAATTTGGTTAAGCCTTCGAAAGATCGGTTGCTTTTTCCTGAAAAATTTAACCTGGCGATTCCAATCCAGCAAAAAGATTCTCATTGGACGAGATCATTTTATGAGTGGTGCTGAGATGATCGATGTACTTGATCCTTTATTAAACTTTCTTCACAGGAATGGTTTATTTTTTTGGGACAGCCTAATCACAGGGTGGCAGGGTCCGATCCCTCTCTAGAAGGAAGCTGGATGTATGGGGATGCCAATTCAGATTGCTATTCAATGGGACCATATTATAACTCGACTCAGAAATTGTGGAATTTTCCGCTCTGCGGAACAGGACTGCCTCATGTGGAGAAAATCGGAAGCGATGTCTTCCATTCGTGTAAAATATGTTTACCAAGACTTGATCACCCTAAAGCAGTCTCATCTCAGTCCTTCCTTCCAGGCCATTTTTTGGAAAGCTGGTTGCCCTTCAAAAATGATTCTTTTCTCATGGTTGTCTTTCCACAATAGAAATCTTTCTTGGGAAAACTTAAGGAAGTGGGGTTGGCATGGTCCTGGTTTTTGTCCTATCTGCAGGGCAGCAGAGGAAAACAACTATCATCTTTTCTTAAATTGCATGAAATCCCAGCAACTTTGGAAATCATTGGAGGATTGCTATGGAATTCAGCATATATCTCACGCCTCTATTATGGAAGCGTTTTTATGGTGCAGTAATCAAAAGGAGTCATGGAGATCAGTTTTCATTATCACTTTTTGGAGTATCTGGAAATGGCACAACAGTTTTATATTCAATAACAATTCGCTCCCTTTTCCGGAAATTTATTCCATCATTATTTCTATCTATGAATCAATCCCATAGAGACCTTCCAAGCAGCTGAATCAGAATGGTATTCAGAATGGTAATGAGATCCCACAGGAGTTGTCATCTATGCCAAGGGCTTTTTTCGATGGAGCTGAACAGAAAGGGTATTGTGGCTGTGGGGTTTTCATCTAGGCAAATGAAAATAGTCAATTCCTCCTTCACTGGAATGGGGGGAGGGGATCCAATAGTAAAGCTGAGGCGATGGCCCTTGCTGGCCTTCTAAATTTCTGTCTCTTTCTTAATCTTCAGGATGTCTCCATTTTTGGAGATTCGAAGGTTATGGTGGATTATGTGCTTGGTAAGAATAACATACTTAAGCCTCAGCTTGTAGGGTGGTTAGACAGGATCAAATTTTTGTGGAATAGATCAGAGGGAGCCTCTATTCTTCACATCAACAAGGCTCTCAATCAGCAGGAAGATGTTTTATCTAAAAAGGGCCTTCAGGCGGTTCCAGGTTTATGGTTTTTAGAGGTTGCTCATGAAGGGAAAATCTTCTCCATACAGGATTTCTTTCCCCCCGACTTTTAATCCTTTGCATCGATTATGGTCTTCTCTTTTTCTTTTTGGTCTTTTTTCCTTTCAGTTTCTGCTACCTCTCCGGATGGTGCTACTCTTAGGTTCTTTTATGTTGTTGTTTCTTCGTTCCTTAAATGATTCTGTTTCTTATTTTCAGTAGCCGTAGGTGCTCCAGGGTTCTATATCTCTAAAAGATTTTGAAGGCTTTGATGATGGCCGTTTGTATTCCTTTTTAGGCTCCAAGGATGGTCGATTGTTTGGCTTTTTGTTTGGTTTAGCGGCATGATCGACATTATTTTGCCTAGATAGATCTATATGGGACATCTATACTCTCAGATTATTGTCCATATATGCTATGTTTATATTTCTTATATAAATACAATTATGCTTTTTCTTCCTGTAAAAAACATATTTTCCTTTAAAGCAGGTTAATACAATGCTCTCTAGTGGTCAGGAGGGCCTACTAAAAGCACGAGGGACTAATAACTCACAGTGCTCTACATTGTGCAAGGACTAATAATCAATCATGCAGACGAGTTCGATGTTCGTTGTAGCCAATTATTATTAGGTTGATAGTAATCTTTATTTTAAAATCTTATTTTTAAGTAATAGTTATAAATTAATTAAAGATGTGAGATTTATGGAGAGGAGTACATGCGGTAGACCACAAAGCTTTACTAGTAGCTATTTATTAGACTGGCTACTAGGTTTTTATTGGATAATTTTATTTTTAGTTAAATTTATTAACTGAAAAAATTGTAATATGAATATGAGCTATAAGTTTTTTTTAGAAACACGTGGTATTAGTAAACCATAGTATTGGACAACGATATTAGAACAAAGTCTCCTTATAAGTCGGAATTTCCAAAATAAAATTGAGTTGAATCTCCATGCTTAAAATTTTTGTACTTCATGTATTAATTATTTTTATAATTAATAATAATAATTGTCACTAAATTATATTTATAATTTAATTAATTTTCTATTATTTTAAATTGGATAATGTGCAGTATATATAAAGTTATTTTTTACACCAACTATTTAATTTATATAAATATAATAATTTATAAATCTTAATTACCAAATTACTATTCCAAAATATAGTTTTTAATAATATTTAAACATTTAAAAAAAAATAATATAACTTATAGAGTTAATTAAAATCTACTTATAAAATTAAAATTAAAAGAATCATAAAACTTAACCAAATTATTACTTTCGTTTAACTTATTATTAATATTTAATTATAAAACGAGATGAGCAATGACATCGTGAGCTGTTAGGGTTTCTATGGATCTAGTCTCACAAACCTGCAAACACACTCGATGGAGAAGGGACTGCAACACCATGTCATAGTGGAACCACTAACAATAACCATGAGTGGCATGGCTGGGGGGAGAGGTCCCCTCCTACCAGAATATTGTTGCAGGATAATCTAGCTAGCACGGAGCAACGGGCAGCAATGAAGGCTGCAAAAAGGAACGTCGATCTTGGGAGCTAAATGGTAAGCGGGTTTGGGAGGCAAATTTTTGTCAAGGGAAACCAAGAAACCAATATTTTTCATTCCAAACAATAAGCTAGAAGAATATTTAAGATACATGAGGGAACACGCCCTTATATGCAAATTTATTGGGGCTTGACCAATAGAGAAGGAACTGATCAAATCAATCCAGCAATGGTGGAAACTGAAAGGGCACATTGATCTCAATCTAGGGGCGAAAGGGTTCTTCTCAGTAATCTTATCTAACCTTGAAGAAAAGGAGAAGGTATTCAAGGATGGGTCTTATTTCGTTAACAATGCAGGCCTCTTCATTAGAAATTGGGAGGAATGTTATAACCCAGATTAGGAAAAGCTTCTAGCAGCCCTAATTTGGGTTTGGCTTTTCGGCCTACCAATGGATTTCTGGGATCTAGAAATCTTGGAAGGGATTGGTAATTCTATTGTAACTTTCGTCAAAGTTTTAGACTCTACGCGAAAAGGTAGGTACACCTCTTATGCCAGAATCTGTGTATACAGGAATATCACTGAGCCGCTACTAGACTACATAGAATTAGAATACCATGATGAGATCTGGAAACAACCCTTAGACTACAAGCATATCCCTTTTAGATGTCGTTGTTGCCATGAATATGGCCATTTATATTGAGCTTTCCCGCTAAATAATAATGAGAACCCTGTGATGGAGAAAAGGGCGGGAGAAACAATGGAAAGAGAAGACAAGGAAGGCTTTCAGGAGGTGCACAGGAGAGAAAGGAACCAAAGGGCGACAGGAAACCATAGAGCAAGCCAAAATGAGAAAGAGCAGCACACTTCTAACCAATTTGTTGTTCTTCAGGAGGACAAAACGATGGAGGTAACCCCTAACAATACCATGGAGACGGAAAGCCTACAAAAGAAGGATCTAGAAGGAAATAAGTCGAAGAGCAAGGAGGCAGTAGAAAACCCACAAAAGGAGATCACAAAGCAAATGATAGAGAAAAATGCAATGGAGATCGATACCCCAGAAGAAGATCTTAGTGAGAAGAACAAGTGATGAAACGTTTACTACAAGCATGGAGACACTTGGATGAATGCTTCATCTTAGAAGATCAGAAGCTACTCTATAAGGAAACTTTTCAACAATACAAAGCCAAACAGGGCTCAGCTATCATAGACCAACTAGATCACCTAGGTTCTCAAGTTAGTCAAGGACAGGAAACAGGAACCTTAGGAAAAGGGGGAAAGAAGCGGGGAAGAAGAACGTTGAAAAAATCCATCAAAATGGTTGGGGAGCTACTAGTAAACTTTGGAAGAGCAGTTCCATTATCAGAGGTATTTCAACAACCCCCAAAATTGGTGAAATTATTATTACATCATGGAACATAAGAGGCCTCAATAGCAGAGGAAAACAAAGGTACCTTAAGGAGATATTGAAGACAGATAAACCAAACATCATGATAATATAGAAAACTAAAATCAACAAAAGAAAACTGAAAGGGATTATGGAAAATTTTAAACCCCTGTACCAAGTCAGGGCCCAGGATGCAAATGATAGCACTGGAGGGTTAGCGATCATATGGAATCTTTGAGAGGTTTGGTTTGAATGCTAGGTTAGCCTCCTAAGAATACTATCAGGCAAATTTTGAATCATAGGATCCAAGGAATGAGTGATGCTTACAAGAGTTTATGGTCCTCATATTCCGGGGGAAGGAGGATAATTTCTTCAAAATATGGCAAACATGAGAAATCTATACCTGGAAGACCTTTGGGTAGTAGTAGGGGACTTTAATATGATTACTTCTCTAGCAGAGAAGAAGGGAGGAATGAGAAGAATGGATGCGGACATGGAAACCTTTGGAGATATCATTTTAGAATTGTAGTTAGTGGACCTCCCAACAATCAATGTAGTACATGGAATAATAGACGAGGAGGGATCCATAAAATTGCCTTACTATTGGATAAATTCCTAATCTTAGAACAAGTCACAAGCAGAGATATATTCATGGAAGCCTTGATGCTCCCAAGTATTGGATCAGACCATGGGATGATAATATTAGAAGTGGGTCCGAAAGCGAACCCTAAGAATCAACCTTTCTAGTTTGAAGCCTTTTGGCTAAGAGATCTAGGCCTCCTGAAAAGAATAGAGGAATGGTGGAAAAAGAGTGAGCAACAAGGGAGAAATTGCATGCATACTTTCAAACTAAAACTTAAGGATCTAAAGAAGAAACTCAAGAAATGTAATAAAGAAGAATTTGGAAATATTATGAATGATCAAAACCAGATCAACAGGTGAATGATGGAGGTGCAACAACAATAATACAAGAAGGGAGATCTAAAGAGCTTGTCAAAGAAGAAGGACAACTAATAAACTAGCTGGAGGAAAGAAGAAAACATGAAGATATCCTCTGGAAATAGAAATCGAGGGTGAACTGTTTATGGGAAGGTGAATGAAACACTCGATTTTTTCATAAGGCCATGGTCCAACACAGACAACACAACAAAATCTACTCCCAGAAAGATGAGGAGGGGAATCGCAGAGTCCAACATGAAGAAATGGAGGAACTTCTCATAAACCATTTCAGAGACCTTCTCTCAGAACCACAAGAAAATTGAACAGAAGCAATACAAAGAATCTCGTAGCACATCCCCTATGTGATAACTTAGGATCAGAACCTAGCCCTGATAAAAGCTACTACATTAGAAGAGGTGGAAGAGATTGTCAATGGCATGCAGAAAAATAAGGCCTGAGGCCCAGATGGGTTCGCAACAGAATTGTACCAAGCCACCTGGAAATTCATGGGACGAGAAATTATAGAAGTCGTAGAGGAATCCCGTCATAATCAAAAGGTATGCCCCAGCCTAAACTCCAGTTTTATTGCACTTATTCATAAAACTTCGAAATCTAAATATCCATAATGATTTCATCCTATTGCTTTATGTAATGTTATTTATAAAATCATTGCTACTCTCATTGTAAAACGACTAAAACCCCTCTTGCCAAATATCATATCTCTGGAGTAGACAAGATTTGTAGAGGGAAGGAAAATCCTAGACGAACTTGTAACCTCTCAAGAAGTAGTACACTCTCTCAAGGACAAAAAGCTCATAGGTATGGTGATTAAGATGGACCTTTCCAAGGCATATGACCAGTAAACTTGGGTTTATCTGAGTAGTATCCTCAAAGCCTATGGTTTCACCCAAAGATGAATAAATTGGATCCTTGGCATGATCTCCTCCCCTGACATATCAATTTTGATGAATGGGACTCCTAACGCCACTTTTAATCCAACCCAGGGCCTAAGACAGGGAGATCCATTATCTCCTTTTCTGTTCATTATTGATGCAGAAGGGCTGGGACGTTTTATCAAAAATGAAGTTAGAGAATCTAAGCTTAGGGGCATGAGGATTTGGGGTAATGATCTACCCATTAGCAATTTCTGGACGATATCATGCTCTTCTTCTAGGTCTCCCTTAGGGAAGCTCAAAGAATAAAGGAGATTCTTAATACCTTTGTGGAGGCCTCTGGGACTAAGATAAATAATGACAAATCTTGTATATTCTATTTTAACACTCAGGGGAATGTCAAGGCCTATGTTGCTAGGATCTTGGGGTTTAATACTGGAAACCTCCTGTCTAAATCCCTGGGTATGCCCCTATGAGACAAATCCCTAAAATTATCCTATTTGCAGCAAATCCTTCAAAAGTTGCAAGGAAAACTAAGTTGTTGGGCCTTTAGATTCCTTAACCTGGTAAGCAGGACTATCCTTCTTAAAGTAGTGCTGCAATCAATACCCATCTATCAACTCTCAGGTATGGAAGCCCCTAAAGGGGTGTGCTCCAAAATGGTTGACATTTCCAAAAACATTATGTGGGGAAGGGCTTAGCAGGTTAGAAAATGGGCATTGATATCTTGGCAGGGGCTAGTGAAAAGAAAAATGGAAGGAAGGCTAGGCCTCAGAGACCCTTATATATTAAATCAAGTAATGGGCACAAAAATATGGTGGATATGGTTAGGAGGTAGAAGAGATCTATGGAAGAGAATATCGATAAGGAAATATAATATGGCTAAGAGAACTGAGGATATTCTACAATATAGAGACCCTCCCAAAGGATCAACAGTGTGGAACTTGGTAGCCCAAAATAGGAACCTCATAAACTAGCATGCCTTTTGGGAAATCGGTAATGGAAAAACAACAAGATTTTGGCAAGAGTCTTCGAAAAAGAGAGAGAGAATGATAGAAAAAATGATCTCAGGGACATATATCAATTTACCAGAGATAGGAATATACACCAAGTAGAGAAATTCTGGAAAGAGGACCAAGGAATGGAAACTGGAGGAGATGGAAAAAGAAGGAAGATTCATGCCAGGCTATAGAGATCGACCAACTGACAAAGCTTGAAAAGAAGGTGAGATCAAGACAACTAACGATTTGAAATGATCCTGATATCCTAAGATGGGGGCAGACCACAAAAGGAACCTTTACCATAAAAGAAGCATATGACCTCCAAGCAAGACAAGTCCAAGGTGGGCAAGGCATCATATGGAAAAAAAATTGGAAGGGAGGATGGTAGCCTAAGGTATCTCACTTACTTTGGTTGGTATGCAAAGGACTGATCCTAACATGGGATCAACTATAGAAAAGGGGCTTCCAGGGCCCATCCTTATGATGGCTCTTCCATCAGAGCCGAGAAGATATCGATCATATGCTTAACACATGTCATTTGTTGAACAACAATGGAGGCAAATGTGAGGAGTATTTGAAAGGATGGATCAAGATCGCCACAAGATTAAGGAAAAAATCCTCCTTTGGCAGAGAAGCATATTCTCAAGCACGGTAGTAAACTGAGCATGGGGACTGGCCTTAGGATTAAATTTATGAGCCATATAGAAAGAGAGGAACTCCAAAGTCTTTAAAAATAAAGCCTCATCTCAAGAATAGGTGTGGGAAGGAATAATTCATAATATTAGGGAAACAATCTTAGCAGAACAATGACACCAAGAATATTGGCAAGCCCCCCCCCCCACTCCCCCCCCCAAGAAGCTCGAATTTTACAAAAACCCAATCTATCACCGTAAATTATTTCACACTGCTTGGAAAAAGAAATAGGATAAGCTCGATATCCCCAGCTCACTTTAGTATCTTGGGAGAAGGATTCATAAAACTCAATTTCGATGGGGCATCAAAAGGGAATCCAGGAGTGGCAGGCCTAGGTGGCATCTTTCAAGACACCCAAGCCAAGACTCAGCTAATATATGCTGACTCTTATGGGATAACAAGTAACAATGAGGAAAAGTTTGTTGCAGCAAGACAAGGACTTCTAATAGCTGTTAGAATGGGGTATTGAAACATAGTGGTGGAAGGAGACTCAAGTCTGGTCATAAACACTCTGGCAAAGTTGAACAATGGCACCAAATGGGAGAAGCTCATCCAAAGTTGGAGGATAGCTCGACTCTCCAAGAGATAGGGGAATTAATTCAGAAATTTGATTATATTATGGTCAAGCATGTCAGACTGGGGATGCAATCAGCAAATGCCTCGATGGAAAAATTATGGCTGGTCCAACCCTGGGATGAGATATTCAAAACCCTAGTGGAAATATTGGATCAAGATCACAGGCAAAGACAAGAAAATGGCCTTTTAGAAAAACAAGACCCCGATTGGGGTGCGTGACGGTGGGTAGAAATGTCTGCAGAAAGTAATGAGACATACATATGATTTACATACCACCGCCCCCCACATGCTCAAAGCAATGGGTGGGGTGGCCCTTGACATGAGTGCATGCAAAGGTGGTGGGAAAGGTGGCAGAGATGATAGTGGAGGGGCAGGATTTATAGATGCAAGGGGAAGACATGTGGGTAAGGTTGGTGAGTTTGCTTGCAAATGAAGGAGCTGGAGCAAGGGAAAGGGAGGGCATTGACATCCACGACATCAAGCTTAGAGAAGGCCTACAGTTGGTAACAGGTATGTTTCTAGGCTCTTCACTTGCTTTCCAATGACTACCTGGTTGGGTTTCTGCTGGGGGGTGAGGAGGATAAATGGGAGTGGTAATTGGGGGAAATGCTGGGGGAAATGGAGGAGGCGAGTCACTACAATTGTTTGGGTATGCATCTATGTATTGTGTTTTTCGGGTAAAGACTCTACCTCTGGCTGTATCAACCTTGCATTTTTTGGCAATGTGAACCTATGTACAACACACCGAGGGCTGAGTGGGGCTAGTCGATGGGGTCTGGTAGGCAGAGGCTATGAGTCTAACGATGAAGAAGTGAGGGTCATTTAATATGTTTTATAGGAGTTTGGCACTGCTGCTAAAACCACTGCAATTACTGGGGTACCGTGAGAAATTCTTATTCTAAGCGAACTACTAGGGCCATTGAGGGGGACATTGGGTACGAAAATGACAGTGGTATTGCTCTATTTTACCAGGAAGAGGGGAAAGGGGCTACAATTCATGGATGACAACCTCTAGGTTTGAGGCTCAGCTCACTGGTGTGGCCTTGGCTAGGGATTGCCAACCTTACGGCATATGAGAGGCACTACAGTTGGAGGTGTGAGATGAAAAAAAGGATTTGGAGACCAGCCCTTTCTAAGGACTTACTCTCTTCCCATTATGGCTCTGGTACTGATAGTAAAAGGAAAAGGGAGAAGCATGGGGAGGTTGATGGCATCGATAATTCAATTCAGGGAAGAAAATGGTGCCATAGAATGTCAAATTTATTTTGGTTAACAAATTCTTGTTGTGAATAGGTTTCATGCATCATTAACATGGCTTGGCCTATGAGAGGTCATAAACATGGAAGACGGTGTTGGGAGCCTAGAAAGGATAAGGACCTGAGCACGTCGGAGACTCACAGAGGGAGGAAATTGGTAGAGCATCTTATCAGTGAAGTTGCTAAGGCATATCAGGAGGGCATGAATGAAGGAATCCAGAATCCTTTAGAGGAATGGGAAGAGGAAATTAAGCAGGCTAGTGAGACGGAGGAGGATATGGAAAATTGGAGGACACTCGTCCCGGATCCTGGGAACAACAGAGGCGGGATAAAGAAATTTAAGCAGGCATTGTACATCTACTCGCTAATGAAAATCCTGTTGGGTAAGGCCATGGAACAAATCTCGGTGGGTATGGTGTTCTCTCTCCAAGGCATGTCGAGCTACAAAAAAGATCTGCAGAAAATTCAATTCCAACTTCATAAGCAGGATATTAGGCTGGAGAGAATCGAAAGACACATTCCATGCATCCTGGAACTATTGAAGATGCTTGGAGAAATTGTTAAGGATCCCACGCCAGTGGAATCAGCCTCGGAGGAGCAGAAGGGATAGTTTGTTTCTCATGTTTACTTTTGTTATATATGCAGTTAGCATTTACTTTTCGTCCTGCAAGTATATGCATAGACAGAAATATAGAGTCTGGTCATGAAATAGAGACATATATAGCTTCGCTAGAGAAATTGAAACTTTGTTATTTTTGGATGGCTTACAATGAGGACAGGCGGCCAATAGACTTGGTTTCCCATTGGGCAAGTTGAGGCCACCTAACCAATCTATGTGGTGTGAATTTTCCTATTATGAATAGAAAATGAAAGGTCCTCCCAAGCTTAACAAAAAAAATTAAAATTAATTATAATATAATTAATAATAAGTGGAAACATATATATAATTAAAAAAGATTGAAAATGATTCTTAATCATGAAGATTTTTAATCTACAAATAGACTTTGTTACAATACCATAGACCCCTACCATGGCTTATCAATACCATATACCGAAAAAACTATAACTCACTTTATAGCACTTGTTCATATATATTTTTTAATTAATTAATCTGATTAAAATGAAAGAAAAGAATCTTAAATACTTTGAAGATAAATCTCAACCTTTGGTCCATGGGGTCTTGGATAGATATGATCGGGTGCTCTGTTAAAACACTCATTGATTTGAAATCACCGGATCAATCATGTCAAGCTTACAGAAAAAATCTCAACCTTTAATTTGTGTGTAATATTAAGAGTATTTTAAAATATCATGTGGAGATTAAAACCTTACCATTCACTTTATCATTGTTATAATTAAATTAAACTTTTAGAAATCTTATTCCAAAATAAACATGCTATTCAACATAAAATAAAAAGATGTTTCACAATTAATATGCTAATTTTTCGTTATCATTATATTTTTAGTTGGTTTGAAACATCAATCAAATCCTAAAGATATGATTAATCCAAAAAACTTATATCAACATATATGTTAGTATGATATTAAGAAATATTGGATTTGAAGTTTAAAATGACTCAATTATCATGGACAAATATATAATAAAATTAATTTTTTATAAATATATAAAATTAAATTAAATATGATATATAGGAGTTAAAAATTTTTATCGTCAATTTCTATGGTAGTGGTGGATTAAATTAAATATATTAATAACAATCTAAATTTTAATTTTTAATTTCCAATAATTTATTAATAATCTTAATCTTAATGTAATTTAATTTTAAATTGAAAGGTGTTTAAGATAAGGCTCACATATGTGCGAACGTGTGGATGCCCTTAAAAATTGACGTGGGAAATATTTTTTGGAAAAAAATGTAGTGGTAAAAAATTTCAATTGTTATTTTAATTTTTTTTATCTTTTAAAATAATAAGTTTAGGATAATCCTGTAATAAAAGGCAAAATTTTTATTTCAAAATTTTTTTATTAGTTTTATTATTATATTATATTATTATTATTATTGATGGATATAATTTTAAGGCCATAGCCAATTCAAGTACTAAATTGGTGTATGATATTTTTTTCTTTGTGGGATAAGGGATTTATTTCTACACATCTATTTAATTGCTGAAATCTATGGAGGTGTATATACTCTACCCCATTTTGGTTTTGAACATTTGACTTCATATGAGTAAACTCATGTTCCTAAGCATTAGGCCTGCTCAAGCTATACATAACCATAACATGTATAATTAATTTCTTTAAAGTTATTAGGGAAAATAATCAACTTTAAACAATGAAAACAACAACAAAAACATAAATAACTTGTATTTATCTTACTCAACAAGATGCCATTCAACCAACTAATACAGCTTTGTCTCTAGGTCAAGGATATTTTTTTATGACACCACAAAGACACTTTCTATCCCAATTAGTGAAGTTACCCAAAAATAGGTGATGAACCCCTTTGTAAAACCATAACTCAATGGAAATATGTAATGGTTTACTTAAACTTAACTCAAAAAGAATCTTTGCAATAAGATCAAAGAAATATATGCATAATATCCCACTGACCACAAGATATTATGTGGTGACAAATCCTCTAGCATATGCAATATCTTATGATAGGGATCTTATATGAAATAAGTCTACTTGCTTTGGCATCAATACCAAAGTAACTCTCACAACAAAGTTCTTCCAAAGTAGGCTAATTACATTCCACACACTTAAATAAATAAAAACCTCTTAAGAGTAGTTTATTTTCCTTTAATAACTAGAAAAGACTTGTTTTCTTTCACATGAGTGACTAAAGATAATGATTTATTTTCCTTACTAACAAAAAAATACTTTCATCTCTTAGTTCATAGACATAACCTAAAAAGTTGTCATAAAATGACTATCTATCACTAAAAATAATTAAAGATAATTAGAGACCATAATAAAATTAGAGTGAAACTAAAGCTAAGGCAATTTCTACATAAGTACTAGAACAATTAGGTTAGGTTATCATCTTTGAGTTGGAGTGCTTACTTAGAGTATGTTTTTATCATGCTATTAATATTCATTTGATATATTCTAGACATTTGATTTAAGTTAACGTGTCTCTTAATAACAATATTCCTACAACTGAAAGCTCCCAAAGAACATCATTAACTCCATAAAATCCATGTAAATGATGATGATCCACTTTGCATTTCCATAAATAAGCATGACCATAGCATATAACCGTACTAAATCTAACCATAACAACATATATTAGCATGATCCATAAGTAAATAAGATAGTGATGAGATATTGTCAATTAAAGACATATTGACAATTTTTAAATGTAACATAGAAACATCACAATAATAAAAACTTATAATGTTTTGTTGTTATCAAATGAATCAACAAAATTTGATAGTAAGGTAACACCCAAATTTTGACCATTGAAATGTGGTGTACTAAATATATGTATGAATTATGCTATGATCTAAATAGTATGTCCATGGGTCACGTAATGTAAATGATGCACACAAAATTATTAATGAAAATACATCATTGGGTTGAGAAAAATGGGACTAAAACTACAAGCAGGATATGACTCCATCAGAAAGTAATGAGAGGTAGCCAAGGTTACCCAAAAGGGCCAAAGCCACGAAATATTGATATTTTATTATTGGACAAAGTACTTTAACTTAGATTCTATAAAAAGGAAAAATCAACAATCAACTCCAGAAAATACTATTGTCATTTGTGTTTAGTTTATATGCAATTCAATGGTATATTTGTTAGTTTTTGAATAGATTAAATTAAATCTACGTGTATTTAACATTTGTATTTCTTGTAGAGGTTTGAGGGAATTTGTAGAACCAATTACTAAGGAATTAGAAGAACACCATAGATGATAAGTGGAAATATGCATGGTCGGGATCCTCTCTTAGCTTTCCTTCAAACTTGGGAATATGAGAAGGTAATTTGGTAGGCATTGGAGGCCACCTAGGATCATGGAATATGTGTTCATTGGTTAACTTATCAAAATCAATAAAATGAAGCGATGTTAGAATGGAAGCTGAGTTTGGTTGAACAGGTCTAAATTTTGAGAAAAATCCTTAGACATACCTTGTGAACCCCCTATAAAACAGTTTAGAGAAGACAACATTTTACCAAAGGATTGACTAGTGCTAGAGTACTATGGCCCTAGACCAACCATCATGGTGAAAGGATGATTACCCTTAGGGGGATTACCCCCAAAGACAAAGGAACTCCCTAAGGCATGATTGAAAATGGGATTATACCCGACACTAGAAGGTAGAACTGTAGAAATTCTCACTGTAGATCACCTGATAATGCAATATACTAAAGCAAATACTTGATCTACTTCTACAAACAAACTTGCAGAAGCTTAATCGATTTTGAGCAAGATCAAATAGAACATGTATAACCGATGAAGAAGAAATCAACCACACATGAACACAGAAGAATACTCTGGGGAAAGCCTAAAAACCTGACTATTTGTATTATCATACAAGTCGAAATATCTCAGGATTACACAAAGCTTTAGCTCACAAGCTATCCAGCTCTCAGTACAATCCATCACTGCTGCTCATAGACAGAATAGACAACACATATGCCTTTCTTCAGTCCTCCAAGCCTCCTATTTCTTTACATAGTTTCTCCTAGGTCCTCACGTTGCCACCTGTGTGTAATTACCTCACACACTACTCACTAACCTTTGAAATAACTGCAAAATCCTCAAGGAAAGAATTCCTTCTGCATGTAAGAGATATCCTCATGGGAATATTCCTGCAACTGATAGTACATTGTCCCATTCTTTGATCTCAACTGGGTCTCTGTTTGAACTGACATGCATGAGTTATTTATGAGAGAATATTAAGTTATTTGAAGTACACTAGTTGCATGCATGCATGCATTGACTAACTGATCTAACTGGACTTAACTCAGTTAACTGAGCTAACTAATTACAACTCAAAGTACAACTCATCCTGATCTCCTTAATTAAGGGATAACTTCCTTAATCAAAGGGATAATTGTTTCATGTCTTCACATAGACTTCATGTTTGATTTTCTCCAACTAATTAACTCAATATGAATAAATTAATTATTTTACAAACAGTTGCTGAGCTCAGATTCAAATTTTAATTCTCAATTTTAATTTAGGACTAATTAAAATTAGAATGTATCTTGAAATGCTATCTATAGCAAGGCTATTTTTAGCCTTTCTTGTTGCTATTTTCAACACTCCCTCTCAACAAGAAAGGGATTATCTATCACCCTGATCATGTCTCTGTGGAATTGGAATTTTCATTTTCACAATGCCTTAGTCAAAATATCTGCATCCTACTCCTTGGTTGAAACATATTGTAACAGCATGATCCTCTTCACCACATAGTCTTGAAGATGATGATATCGGATATCAATGTGCTTGGACCTATCATGAAATACTAGATTCTCAGAGATTTTGATACAACTCTGATTATTGCAATAGATCACAGTTGGATCCATCCTCTAATCAAACAACCTAACTAGAATTTTCCGCATCCAAATGGCCTCACATGCGACCGAGCTTGTAGACATGTATTCAGCCTCTACTGACCTAAGTGCAACTAACCTCTATTTCCTGCTGAACCAAGAAACTGCAGTTGAACCAAGGTTGAAATTCCTCGTGAAGTGCTCTTCCGATCTGATGGACTCCATGCCCAATCTGCATCTATGAAGCCCTAAAGCTTCACTACCTCTGTCCATCTGTACCATAATCCATACTGAGATGTGCCTCTGAGGTATCTCAACACATGCTTATTTTCCTTCCAAAACAACTTGGTAGGCTGAACCATAGCTTGGCTTAGCCGGTTCACCACAAAGCACAAATCTGGTCATGTGTTCACTAAATACATCAATGAACCCACAAGCTGCCGATACACAGTAGCAGCTACTACCTCACCTAAAGTAGCATCCTCCTTCCTCCAGTTACCTACTAGAGGAGTCTGCATGGTCTTGCACTTCTCCATGTGGAATCTCCTAAGTACCTTATTGGCATACTTTCCCTGAGACACAAACACCTCCCCATCTTTCTGCCACACTTCCATGCCTATAAAGTAGTGCATGAGACCCATGTCTTTCATCTCAAACTCTCTTGCAAGGTCCTCCTTGCAATACATGATCAAGTGATCATCACCTGTCAATATTAGATCATCAACATAAAGAACAATGATCAATGGCTTACCCTCTACCATGATGTGGTATAGGTTCACATCTGCTTCACTCTTTGTGAAGCCCAACCCACTGAAGTAGTTGCCTATCCCAGTGTACCAAGCACGAGGTGCTTCCTTCAGCCCATACAAAGCTCTCTTGAGTTGGCACACATGTGACTCATGATCGAAGGTCTCAAATCCTTCCGACTACTATACGTACACCTCTTCCTCAATCTTTCCATTGAGGAATGCAGTCTTCACATCCATCTGATGGATCTTCCAACCCATCTGTGTTGATAGTGCCAACATCGATCTGAAAGATGACTACCTTGCTACAGGAGAAAAAGTCTCATCACAGTCAATCCCCTCAACCTATGAGAAACCATGGGCAACAAAACTTACCTTATGTTTCTCCACACTATCATTAGCTGATTGCTTTACCTTATAAATCTAACGGGAACTCACCACTGACTTGTTCTCGGGTCTTGGAACAACATCCCAAACACTGTTCCGAACTTTGGAGTCATACTCCTCCACCATAGCATTAACCCAGACTGGCTGTTGCACTGCTTCCTTGAAGGAATATCGTTCGGTCTCTATACATTCCCCAACAAGGGCCATGTAACCAGTGTACCACTTAGGTGACCTCCTTTGTCGATGCTGAGAAGATGGCTCTCGCACATTCTCTCTCGCATCCCTCAACAATCTGTCAGCTTCCCTTGAGCATTTCCACCCATCTCTGGAAGACTCTACATGAGTGGATGTCTTCACTCCTAGATACTCTGCATGCAGCTGCTCTGCATCAATGTAAGGCTCCTCCTCCTTAGGAACCAAACGTTCCTCCTTTGCATGCAACTTGAGCTCCCTCTTAAGGGAAACTCACATGGCTTTCAGCTCATTGAACTTAAGATCTCTACAAACCACTGTCCTCAGACTGGTAGGCAAATACACTCGATAGTTGTGGGGAGTATCAGTGTACCCCACAAGTATCCCCAACTCTACTGTTGGTTCTATCTTCTTCCCAGCATCCTTGGTCACATGGCAGTAAACCAATGATCCAAAGATCCTGAAGTGACCCACATTTGGTCTCTTCTAAGAGAAGGCCTCCTCTCGTGTCTTCAACCCAAGTATGTGATGCAGGCTTCTATTCTGCAAGTATACCACTGTATTGCATGCCTCAGCCCACAAATGAAGTGGTAGGCCTTGGTCATGCAGCATCGCCCGAGCTGCTCCCACAATCGTTATTTTCTTCTTTTTGGCCACCCTATTTTGTTGTGGGTTATAGGGTTCTGTCAGCTCCTGTTTAATTCCTTCTGCTGCATAGAATTCCTTAAACTCTTGAGAGAATACTCTCCACCATTGTCGCTTCACAAGGCCCTAATCTTCTTTCCTAATTCTTTCTCAACCAAGGCTTTGAACTCACAAAACCTTGAGAAGGTTTGATCCTTCTTCTACATGAAATAAATCCAACATATAAAAGAAAAATCATCAATGAAAATAACATAGTACCTTTGTTTAGTGATGGAGGTTGTCGAGAATGGTCCACACACATCTGTATGAACTCACTCCAAGATTGCTTTAGCTTGACTGTCTTGATCCTAAAAGGAAGATTTTGCATACTTACCCAAAGTACAACCTTTGCATGTATCCACTTGCTCAAGTTTACCCTTGGGAAGTCTGGTAGAAATCTGCTGCATGATCTTCAAGGCCCCATGGTGCAAGTGGCCCAATATTCTATGCCATAGCTCACCAATATCTTGGCTTTGCACCAACATTGCTTTGGAACTCAATGTAGCATAGTAATCTACCTCCAGCTTGTAAAAATTCTTTACTCGAATCCCAATCCTCTTGGTCTGACCCGCAGTGATGTGTCTTAGGAATGCCTTTCCTTTACTGAAGACTACATCATAGCATTTTTCTTCCAACGCTGTGACATATACCGGGTTATTCTTTAGTCCAGGCACATATTTTACATCAGTCAGGGTGAGAGAAGCTCCATGCTCCCTCTGAAACACAACTATGCCTTCACTTGAAACACGGTACTTTCCATCATCACCCATCTCTATGCACATCTGGAGGTCCTTCTCCTCCAAGGTATTGAATAAAATCTTGTCACCGGTCATGTGGAATGAGGCTCCACTATCCAGGTACCAAACAAAACCCACCATCAATGAAACCATGCATGCAATGAGGGTAAAATCCAATTCCAACTGAGAGGCCAATGCCTCACCTTCAGATCCTTCTGAGGATCCCTTCTTGGATTTCTTCAATGGACAATTAGTTGCATAATGGCCCACCTTATGACAATTAAAGCATCGCACTTTAGATTTATAAATATTCTTCCCACCATGAGAAGAACTCGATTTGGGATGAGAATCCTTCTCCTTCGCTTTCCTTGCCTTCCTAGCTAAGGCTAGATTTTCTTCATCATCCTTGGATGAAGAACCATCTCTGGTGCTCCTCCTGATCTCCTCCTGCATGAGATCCGACCACAGTCGTTCCCAATTCGAAAGTTTCTCTCTTCCATTCACTAAGTCCTGGTAGCTATGCTAGCTCTTAGGAAGACCAAGGAGAGAAAGACTCACCATATCATCATCGACTGTCATGATTCCTACACTTCCAAGCTCATGTTAGCAAGTGGTGAGCTTGTTCATATATGTAGAGATCGTGTCGCCCTTTTCACACTTGATTTTCTGAATCTTTTCCTTCAGTGACAGCTTCCTCTGGTCATTGTTGTTATGATATAGGTCCTTCAATGTCTTCCACATTGAAAATAGAGTCTCCTTCCCATTGAGACTCAAGACAATATGGTCTCGAACTCCCTCCAGAATAATCCTCCTCGCTCTCACCACACATTTCTTCCATTCCGCCAATTCTTAGGCATTAGTTGCTACTGGCTTGGGGACTTCTTGATCAATGAAGTCCTTCAAACCATTGTCCTCTAATACTGCCTCAATACGATCCTTCCATGCTATGTAATTCGAGCTGCCATCCAGGGCATACTCGAGTCTCAAGCCATTGAACGCCATTTGTTAACTTTTAGATGTGATAAGAAATAGATTTTGCACCTACAATCAAGAAATTCGAACTTCGAACTTCCCCCTTCTTTGTATATTGCTCTTCACTTTGATCACCTTTTCTCTAATACCATGTAGAAATTCCCACTGTAGATCACCTGACAATGCAATATACTAAAGCAAAATACTTGATCTACTTCTACAAACAAACTTGCAGAAGCTTAATCGATTTTGAGCAAAATCAAATAGAACACATATAAGAGATGAAGAAGAAATCAATCACACATGAACACAAAATAATACTTTGGGGAAAGCCTAAGCTAAAAACCCCACTATTTCTTTTATCATACAAGTGGAAATATCTCAAGATTACACAAAGCTTTAGCTCACAAGCTATCTAACTCTCAGTACAATCCCTCACTGTTGCTCATAAAGAGAATAGACAACACATATGCCTTCCTTCAGTCGTCCAAGCCTCCTATTTCCTTGTGCAGTTTCTCCTAGGTCCTCAAGCTGCCACTTGTGTGTAATTACCTCACGCACTACTCACTAACCTATAAAATAACTGAACAATCTTCAAGGAAAGAATTCCTTCTGCATGCAAGAGATATCCACATGGGAATATTCCTGCAACTGATAGTACATTGTCCCAGCCTTTGAACTCAACTGGGTCTCTGTCTAAACTGAGATGCATGAGTTATTTATGAGAGAATATTCAACTATCTGAAGTACACCAGTTGCATGCATGCATGCATTGACTAATTGAACTCACGATCAGTTCCACAAACTATTGGAACTAATCTAACTGGACTTAACTCAGTTAACTGAGCTAACTAATTACAACTCAATGTACAACTCATCCTGATCTCCTTAATTAAGGGATAACTTCCTCAATCAAAGGGATAATTGTTGCATGTCTTCACATAGACTTCATGTTTGATTTTATTCAACTAATTAACTCAAGATGAATTAATTAAATATTTTACAAACAACTATTGAGCTCAAATTCGAATTTTAATTCTCAATTTTAATTTAGGGACTAATTAAAATTGGAATGTATCCTGAAATGCTATCTATAGCAATGCTATTTTTAGCATTTCTATTTTTAGCATCTCTTGTTGCTATTTTCAACAAGAACTTCTAGTGCAAAACCATTGACATAAGCATGAAAACTCATTTGAATAGTGGTGTGAGTGGGGATATTTCCCCCAAGTAAGCTATCCCCTCTAGAGGTTTGAAACCCTCTAAAGAATGAGATCCCTCCAAACATATTTATACTTGAAGGATTAAAGGTTCCTCCAAAAGAAGTATTACATCCTAGATGGATAAGGGACAAATCTATATTGCATCAACAAGCTCACCAAAGATAATATACTCATACAACAGATTGCGACCATAATGATAAATAAACTAGGTGGAAACCACCTAGCTCCCGCTTGGGTTGACTTAACTTGGCACATGTTCCAAACATGAAGCTTGATGGAGGAAGGGACACATAGAATCTTGGAAAACTTGTTGGGGTTACAGTAGCAACTATTGGGATGCCCCATTGTGAATACATATGGATAGTCAAAATCAAGGTAATTGGCCCTATCACACTAATTAGTGGTAAATAATAAATGATAGATGACACTCCCAATGTGGATGGAAACGAGGAACCCTGTCAGACTCCTATTTTTCTCTGTTTTTTCCACTATACCATCCTATTTTGACCCCCTTGCCTTACCAATTTTTCCACTTTTACCTTGCACTTCCTCCTCATTTTGACACAACAATGAAGGATTGGATCTAATGTGTATTTTTAATAAAAGTAAGAATGTAGACTTTTTTTCTTAATCAAATTCCATCATTTATTTATGTTTTCCAAGGTTTATGCGTATTATAAGTCACCAATACAAGTCTATGCAGTTCCTACATTTCCCATATACATCCTGCACCAAAAGAGGAACACATATTTTATGGTCAATAAGACAGGTCACAAGGGATGATGATTGATTAGTTGGTGCATATGTGCCAGATATTATTGTGGAGCTAAGGTCAAGTCAAAGCATAGCTGCTATCACTATCATTAAGCTCCTAGCCAAAAGAAAGGAACTACTCACTAAGTCTCCAACACACCCTATATGCAAAATCCTTGTTTAGATTGAGATTGTACCTTATTTTCCACTAATTACAAGTTGTTAGGATCTATACTATTTTTCCTTGTAATGGATTGGCTTGTCATGACCATGATGTATTGTAAGATTTATAAAATCCAGACTATGGCTTTGTTCCAAGTTAGTGATATCCTAGTAACTAGATGCTATTTGTTTAACAAACAATGTTGCTCCTTCAATCACTTGGTTCTGTGACTGTAGCCATGTATTGAAGGATTGGGTTACATATTTAATATAAACGACTTGATTCTAGGTTCTCTCTAAACTTTTTTTGTATTTAATGGTTATTTGTGTTAGAGCCTAGATTGACCTCAGGCTGAAGGGAGGCAATCCTAGGATAACTACAAACCACGCTTAACCTGGTAGCTAGCCCTGCCAGGTCGGGAGAGGGCTCTCTCCTTGTCAATATTAGTGAGGATAGTTGCAATTATATCTTGAGATGACTGAATTGAAATTAGATTTTAGGCCAGGTATAGTAGCTCTAGGGTTTTTGTTTGATTTTGAAGGTTTGGTTGCTGGCTCAATTGGAGAACGAAGATTGGGTCTAGGAAATCAACTCAGGGATACAGTCATGTTCTATGGGGCAAGGTAGACAAGGGTTCATGTACTAGAAATGGACTTGAGATGGTAGTTTAAGATAGCTAAGGGTTTGAGGAGGGCATAAAGAAACTACGAGTCCTCTTCAAACAGTTGAAAACATTGAAAACCAAATGCATTCCCAAGACAAAGCACAACAGTGTATTTTGTCTATTCACCTTGATTCATTTAGTTTTAGAAGAGAAAGATAGATTTGGATACATATAAAACATATGAAAAATTCATTACAAAGAAGAAACAATACATAAACTCACTGTCACAAGAATCCCACAAAAATAGGTGTGAAACCTGGTTTTATTCCTTGCCAAACTGCTGATACAAATGTTCAATGAGTGCCACCACTTCCACCAAATTCCAACCTTTTAAAATGACTAATAAATTACACAATATAGGCAAGGAAACCACTAATGCTAGCTATCAAGGTTGAATCCATGAGAAGAGGGGTGGTTTCAACGATATCTAAACTAAAAACAGGAATATAGGCAGTGGAACAACTTGCCTCTAAAACGAAGGAAACCAATTCATTACAGCTCAAAGCCACTTGGAACTTGATGTATCTACCCTATGAAGTGATTTTCATCCATATTTACATCGAATTCATCATTTACCATGCTTACATTTACCAAGTAATGAGGAAAATGTGATCTCCCAAGAAAACTAGGAAAAATCTGGAAAATCAGGGAAAATTTGCAAAACAATTTAATGCGCACCACCAAAATTTTAATGCGCAGTGCTTTTACTAGGCCAATGTTGGAGGCCTTCTCGGAGTCCAAATCAGGTGTAGGATATCTAGTTAGAAAGCTTGTTGATTCTACTTTCTGGAACAACTTGAATTTCTGAATTTGGAGTTCATTTTCCGCTCCAAAAATTGATTCTCCCAAGACTGCTTCCTAAGTGGCAAAAAAGTGGTAGAGAGGGCACTTTTTGGGTGTTTCTTGCGCTTTTGGAGACCTAGAACTTGTCCACAATTCCCCACTATTTTTGAGCTTGCTTATTTTTCCATGTTGATTCCAAATATATAGGCCGTTTTGCAAATGGATGCCCCCAATAAAAGAGCAGTGTCGGTGGCACTGTGCACCTATTGGGAAAAATCTGTTTTTCCAATTCAAAAATTCAAAAATGACAAAATTTTCTCCAAATTTCTTGAAATTTGGCATGAATGATCCTTGTTAGGTGCTTTGATGGGCCAAATATTCTTTAGCCAAGATCTTGAGTTTATCTTGCTCTTTTTCACTCCTCAAAGCTCTTTTTAGCTTAGCTTTTAGCCTCTTTACCCCTGTTTTGCAAATCTTGTTTTGTGTTAGGTAGTGATAGGCCATATGGCGTAACATTCTCCTCTCTTTGTTGGCTTTCTCAAGCAAATTCTCAAGGTGAATTTTCATCCTTTCCAACCATGTCTCTCGGTAATTCTCAATTTCTTGCTCAAGGGAGATCATCTCGATCTTTCTTTTCTTTGCCTGTTGCCTATCTTCCCTAATCATTTGCAGCTCCATAATAGCTTTCTTATCTGTCAATTGCTTATTTTCCTGCTCAAGAAAGTTTATGATCTATTTGGCCCTCTCAAGGTTAAGTGATAAGGCTTGTATTTTAGCCTCCTTCTCTTTGATAATCATGTCCTTGAGTCTTGAGCTTTGAGAGCCCAAAGCAGTGACATCCTCCTCAATCAAAATAAAATCCTTGTCTTGCCCTTTAGTAGGGCCCTCCTCATGCATTTTCTATTTCCCTTTGTCTTTACTCTTTGACTGCTGGCCAACCTATGTAGTTGGAGAAGAAGGCAAAGCCCCTTCCACCCTTGGTGGAGATAGCATTTGCCTGTAGTCTGGTGAAGAAGGCGAGACCCCTTCCACCCTGGGTGGAGATAGTACTCGCTTGGTAGCAACAAAAAGCCTCCTTGTGCCTCTCTCATAGGTGACAAACACCGAAACACCTGTAGTCTTGTTCTCATGAACACCTGGTCATCCTGATGGCCTTCCTTCCTCCTAAGACATTGATGGAATCACCTGAGGGCCTTTGAAAATCTCATGGGCAATAAAGTTATCCCATGGTATGTTCAACAAGCTTAGCTGATGCAAGACAACCATTTTGATTAGTGAGAAGTGGTAAATATTGCTGAGTTGTTGAGGAAAAGGTTTCCTTTGCACATAGTGAGCCATCTTCTCAATATTCATGTATAAAAAGTAAGGGAGGTTCATCATCCTTACTCTTGTGAAGTGCATCAGCAACCTAATATGATATGCATATAGGCAAGAAAACCTTCCTTCACAGGTGAAATACTTGATGATGAGTTTCATGAGAGGAGGATAAATGTTATGCAAGTGTTTGAAAGGAAAAACCCTACTGATTTGATTGTCATATCTAGCCTTAATGTAAGGCTCATAATGTTCTTTGCCCACATAGTGCCCCTTGTTCCACTTCTCACCTACATTAGGGATGCCTGTTGCTTCTGAAATGGTGGCAGGTGTCAAGGTGAAAGGGACACCAACAAGGTTCACCTAGCCGTTATGGAGATGGATAAAAAACAACCTAGCAAGCTCATGATGAAATTTTACCCTCTCTATCATTTTAGAAAATTGATAACAAGACTAGTGTTTAAAGCTAGCTACAGCAAGAGGGAAAGCAAGCAATTCTATAAGAGTGGTCGGCTCCTCTTCGATGATCTTTCCCCCTTTGTGTGGCTTTCTTGGCATATGAGCTTCTCTGGAAGAATCACTGAGAGTTTCATCTTCCCTCTCATAATCTGAATCTCTCTCCATGCTTTTGGTAATATGATGGGTGATGAAGTTTGTAGTGAGAACAAATGAGTATGAAGATATTTTGAAATATAAAGTAAGTGAATGTAAGGTGAGGGTGAATGTTTGAAGGAATTAGGGTAAAGGATTTATGAAGGAATGGGGGAAATGAGGGAGGGAGTAGGGTTTTCAAATGTGAGATTAGGGTTTGTTAATGAAGTAGGTGTAATGAGGATGTAGGATTTGGGAGTTTGGGAATCGGGAATTTGGGGCTAGGGTTTAATGTAGAAATTAGGGTTTAGTGGAATAGAGCTTGTTGAGTGATGAAAAGGGAAGATGAGTTGGTAAACTAAGTGTAAATGGAGGAGAATGGCCACAAATGATCCTTAATGGCTTATGAAAGGTAGATTAGCTTATATAGGGTTTATGAGAGAAATCTCAATGCTAATATGGTTTGCATGAGCTGATGACAATCACACTCAAAAACTCAAGCAACAACTTTTCTTGTGCAAGATAATAGGCTATACTTACTTGACATGAGCTTCGAGTAGCTTAGAAGACGATTTGATAACCCAATTGATGAATTTAAAACTTCCCAGCAAATGTGTAGTGCATACCAATAAGTGCGTAGTGCTAATTTAATGTGCAGTGCCTGAACAAATTTGCACTGCGAACCTGCCACAAGTGCACAACATCGATTTAATGCGTAGCGCCAAGGAGATAATGCACAGTGCTAGGGAGAAAACTGCAAACTTGCCTCTGTTTCTCTACTTTAGCTCAAAATCATGTTTCCCCTCTCCTTAGCTCTCCAATTCAACAATGAAGTTGAAAAAAAACACTTGAAATGGCCTTTATACCTTTCTCCTTTAATTTTTCATTAACCAAGACCCACTCTTCTATAGTTTTGATAGCCTTTTCAAAATGCTCTGTTTCACTTACATCTGACTTTTGCCCTTTTGCTGGTGGACTTATTACATTGACGTTTTGCAGTGGCAAGAGTTGAATTTGTCACCAGGAATAGCTGCTGAGTACTTATTACATATAGAAACAATTAAATTACATGAAATTTTTACAAAAATGGAAAAGCTCTATTTTCACTTCAAAACAGAGTTTTGAGGTGAAAACGATTTATTGAACATATCAGAAGTAAACTTATAACTTTATGAACCTTCATGTGCCTGCTGACCTCTTTATTAGAGCATGACTGACAAACCCTAAGACCTAATGGAACTAAACCCTAGGACTCTTTGTTATAGATGAAATGAAATAGGATGACTGTGAATGACTAAAAAAATGTGTAAATAGGTCAGAAGGTGGATGTCATGAGGGAAACTGAGATGAAACCACTACCATCAGTTGATCCATGACCTAATGGAATGTAGCTAATCGAATGAGACACTTAATATGCATGCAAAAGGGCAATTTGATCACTGATGGAAGTGTGAAGACACTGACACTAACATTGGCTCCAATGGGGATGGTAGCTCCTAGGAGGTGCCAAGAACCACAAATCGTTGGAAAAGTAGACTAGTGCCTTCATCCATTGGGAAATATGGAGTCAATAACTTCAGGACACCAAAACAAACACCTTGACTCAAGACTCATAGCTAAACCGACTCAACTGAGACTAACTCAAACAACTGACACTAAATAATGAAAAATTGAAGCTAGACATTCAGCTTTATAGCCTTCACTTCGGGCCCCAAGCTAAATGAATGGTGACAATCCACACTCTGCAATGAAAGGAACAAATGGTATGTACAATGACAAATGTGATAACAGAAAACTCCTTAGAGATAGTACCATTTCAGAGGCCTACCATTTACCGGTCCTCCTGAACAATCTTCCCCATTCATTTCTTTGGGTAGAAAAGCATTTTTCCCTCTATATGTAGCAATTTTGTATGGTCCCTTCCATAGGTTCTCGAACTTGCTGTGCTTTCCTTTATCCTCATTTCTAGCATCCCACTGTAACACTATGTCTTCAATCTGAAATTTGTCTACCTTTTCCTTCTGATCATAAATCTTTTTAATTCTCTCCTATAGCCTAAAGGTATTCTGAAAAAATTCCTCTCTCGTCTGCTGTAAATGGATCATTTGACCTATTCTCGGCTAGAAATGATCTTCCTCGCTGCCAGTTTCCTGTAGAAGTTTTACAACCAGGACTAGAAGAGATGTCGGGAATACCATGTCAATACCATATACAATCTCGAATGGAGACATTCCTATTGACTTCTTTTGGCTAACCCTATCAGCCCATAGTGCATTAACTAATTTTTTATGCCAGTTCTTCTTATTGGTTTCCAGCAGATTTTTAATGATTTTGACCAATGACTTGTTTGAGGATTCGACCAATCCATTATTTTGTGGATAATATGCAATAGAATGTCCTAAGGTAATTTTGTATTTGCTACAAAAGTCAATCATTTGTTTGGACTTGAAAGCAACTGTGTTATCTGTAATAAGTTTGTTAGGACAGCCAAAACATGACAAAATATTTGTTTCAAGACACTGAATTATTACTGAGTCCATGGCTTGTCGAGTGGGGATTGCCTCAATCCACTTTGTGAAATAATCTGTCGTTGTAAAGATCCACTTGTGTTGAGCCGAAGATGTGGGATGGATCTCGCCAATAAAATCTAGGCCCAATTGCTGAAACGGTGGACTAACTTCAACTAGCTTGAGAGGTAGAGGCTACAACTTTCTTCTTCCCTGAAAAATCTGGCATTCATGACAGCTTGTGATAGTTTTGTAAACATTGGAAAACAAGGTAGTCCAGTAGTAACCTGCTCTCAAAATTTTGTTAGACATCGTCTTCCAAAATAAGTGACCTCCACAGTGTCCGTTATGAAAATCACTCATGACTTGTTGGGCTTCATCTTCAGTTAAGCAATTCAACAAAATTCCTCCGGATCCTTCCAATAAAGTGCATTGTTTAGAATGAAAAATCTAGTAGCCTTAAGTTTTAAAGTTCTACCTTTATTTTTAGCCATCCCCAGTGGTGGTGAAAGATGTTGAAGCACATAGACAATATTTGAATACCAAGGAGATTGGAGAAAAATTTCAGATACCTGAATCAACGAACTATCTTCTTCTTCTTCTTCAGACATGGCTACAATAAGATTAATATCTAATGCATGTAGATTGGACTCCGCCATTAACTTTGCTAGACCCTGCCCCTTGATTAGCTTTGTGGACTTTATCTCCAAGTCATATTCTAGCAATGATGCAATCCATTTTCCCCACCTTCCTTCTGGATCTGTTTGTAAGAAAACATCTTTAACTGTTGTGTTAGGGAAGTAAGCAAGGATATGAGAGTGCAGAATATATACCCGGAAGTCTTTCAAAGCTTTAACTAAGGCAAGAGCTTGCTTCTCAATGATGTTGTATTTAAAGGTTGCATCCCTAATTTTCCTACTACAAAAGGCAATTGGTTTTTCTAGCTAATCTCTTTTCTGCATTAGAACTTCTGTCATAGTATGTTCAGAAGCGAATGCAAATAATATGAAATCTTATGAATAATCTGGACGGATCAAAATTGGGGCTGAAGAGAGAGCCAACTTTACCAGGTTAAAATACTTCATAGCATCCTCAGTCCACTTGACCACACTATCCTTCTTCAACATATTAGTAATTTCCCTCAAGTGTTTAGCTAGATTAGGCACAAACCGATGTAAGAACTTCATCTTAAAATTAAACGCTTGGATCTCTTTCTTATCATGAGGAAAATCTATATTCTGTATAGCTTCCACCCTTCCAGGATCGATGCAGATTCCTTCCTTTGATATTATGTGACCGAGTAGCTTCCCTTCATCCATAGCGAACAAGCTCTTTTTGGGATTGAGTGATATTCCATATTTTCTACAATGCTAAAAAACAATTTTTAGATGGTAAAGATGCTCTTCATCCAAATTTGAAAAGACAGTCAAATCATCAACATATACTACTACAAACACATCTTTTTCATTTGCGAAGGCAATGTCCATGGCACACTGAAATGTTGCTCCAACATTCTTTAAATCAAATGGCATCTTGACATAGTGGAATGTTCCCCAAGGAGTGGTGAATGTTGTCTTGTCCCTGTCATCTTCATGTACCAAAATTTGATTGTAGCCTAAATATCCATCGAGAAGCAACATACGAGATGCTCCAACTACTCTCTAGAGAATGTGGTCCATTTCCGGCAGTAGGTAGTTATATTTTAATGACACATTATTCAAATTTCTGAAATCTATGCACAATCTGATCTCACCTGTCTTCTTTCTCACAAGAACTAGATTGGAGATCCAATCTGAAAATCTGATCGGAAAGATTATACCAGCCTTGTACAATTGATTTACCTCTTTTTCTATTGACGGCAACAACTTCGGATTTATCCTTCTCAGCTTTTGGTGAAATGGCTTCTGATTTGGCTTAATAGGAATTATATGCTGAATTATACTTTTGTCATACTCCTTTAAATCTATATAATCCCAAGTGAATACATCAGAAAAAGAAGATAATAAACTAATGTATTTAGCTTTTACCTGAGGAGATAATGCCTTTGACAACTTCACCATCTTTGGATTCTCGGTTGTTCCAATATTTACATCTTCAACATCCTTCTTGATCGGCACTAAGCTTGGCTTTCGGGCTACATCATCTTGATCAAATAGTTCCTCTAAAGGTATAAGGCCTTTAGGGATGACATTATCTTTCAACTGTAAGACTTCCATCTGATTTACCTCTATTTTTGGTTCATCATCATCTTGCTCACCATCTATAGAGGAGTTTTTATACTTGCCTTCATTTTGCAAAAAATCATCAATTTCTTTGTCATCCTAAAACACCTGCCAATATCTCAGATTATCAGGAACCACTGGGCGATGCTTCACATGAATTTCAAACTTATTGTTTGAATTCATTGGGATCTTCAATTTACTTGCAGCTGTAGCAAGAGAATATGCAATGACATTTTGTGTACGAGGGACACATGTCAAAGTATATTATGGAAACATCCTTAAAATATCTAAAACTGCATTACGGTAAGCCCTCATTCATGGATGTTTGGCTTGGTATTCACCCTTGACTTATTTGATTATTAACTATAAGTCTCCATAAACTAAAATTCTCTTTGCATTAAACTTCTTGAGTATCTTCAACCCTATAATCAGTGCCTCATACTCGGCTTCGTTGTTAGAACAATTGAAAGCCAATTTATATGAACAAATTCTTACATTTCTTGGGACTTTATTTGGTATGAAAACAGGGCTGCGTATCCAAATCCCAATACCTACACCATCCTTACCTATTGCTCCGTCAAAATCCATACTCCATAAACTGACTTCTTCCTCCAAGTGCTAGAATTCTGTCTACTCTTCTACCTTTGGCTGCTATCCATCAATTTTCTACTGTTGGTGGAACGTAGACTGCTCAGCGGTACTTGCAACTTTTTGTCTCTCTTGATCAAGTACTGCCCTGAAATTTTTTGTTATCTCTGGAACATCTTCCACTTCAACTAACTAGCTATTTACATCATTAAAACCACTATCTAAATAAAGAACAAAAGATTCTAAATCTGTATGTACAGAGTTAATTAGATGATTCAAAGGTTTCTCCTTTCTTGTGATCATATACTTCATCTTCTTCTCCCTATATAGTTTTCTCAGCTAATCAAACACGGGAATAGTGGCATAGGAGAAATCTAATTGCAATGTCCCTTTCAATTTTGCACCCCACAACCTAGATAAAAGCATGCCAAATCTAGGGGGAATGTCTGCCACAACTACATCCATGAGAACATTATTTGCTGGAATCTGATCTAAAGTCACAACCAAATCCTTGATAAGACCAATACATTTGACCCTATCAGAATCAAAAGAATAAAGATCATGCTATTTACGAGTGATGTCAAGACCCAATTTTTCCATAATTGCCTTTGGCATCAGATTGTGGGATGCTCCTGAATCAAACATGGCATTGTGCAAGACATACTCATGCAATCTAAGGCTGATGTAAAACGGGGCTACTTCACTATCGTTAGATTGGCCTTCTAATGTAAGACCAAAAATAAGTTCGGGTTGGTCATCCTCCACATTAACCATATCATAAAGGGGATCTACATTCAAAATATTTGACACTTGACTCTTCTAACTGTTATTCTTCATTAATTCTATCAGAGGTATCAACACTTTTAACTTAGCAATCTCATTCTCTAAGCTGAAGGCTGTAATTTTATCTACCTCTTTGACCGAAGAATCTTTCTTTTCAGGAGTTTCCTTGGCTGTACTTGGCTGATTTGTCTTCTCATTTGCATATTGTACTTTACTAGAAGTAGGATCTACTGGCTCCTTTCTTTTTTTTTGAAAACATGAAGAATCGTTCTTAGGTTGTGCTGCTTCCTTTCACTTTTGGACTGGATTGATTGGTACATCCCTGCTCCTAAGTGAATACTATGTTTGTTGTGTTGTCAGTGCATTCATATATCCCCTTGTGTTGTCAGTGCTCGGATTGAGATATACAAGCATATCATTGGACCCTAGGTTTGCAGAATTTCTGGGGCAGAATGCACAAAGGAAGGATGCAATTAGTGACTGGGATGCCTCATCATCAACTAAGAGTTCCTACCAAATTCAAATTTCTCTTATTTTTCATCATAAATCCATAGAAATAGTTCCAAATAGCTTCATTATTTTTGAATTTCCTTTATTTAAGTTATATTAATGTACACAGTTGGAGATATTTTTGAAACTAATCTTGATATTTTTTCAAGATATTTCAGTTTACAATTAGTATAAATACTTCTTCATTTGAAGTATTTTGTGTGGATTCAAAGACATTTCTATAGACATTTTCTTTTAGAATTGAAGTGGTATTGTACCAAGATTTGTATGGCTTGCTGGATAAAGGAATAAAGTAAAGACTATTCATGGGATACTTGTGTCAAACAAAAATAAAATAAGTATTCTATACCTCTTGTTTATTATTGTTTTTCCTCTGTTTATTAATAATCATGTGTTTTCATGAAATCTGAATGATAAATGAAATAATGATATCTCAGAATTTTCTTTGTTGCAATGTCTTTTAAAAGGTTTATCTTTCTTAATGTTTTCTTCTAGACTATCATAGTTAGGGAATTCTTGAATTCTCCCTTACTTCTTAGTTTATCCCTTTGGCTCAATTGAACAAATAATTCTTAATTGCCCTTTGTTGATAGGTTTCTTCTGCTCCTCATTTTGACCCTGGCTAAAGGATTCTTCATTGCCCTTTCTCCCTGGTTAAGACCATCTCATCCACTTGAACTTGACATTTGCCTTTTTGTTTTACTATCTTGCCCTATGAGTTTTCCCTTTAGTAAGTGATCTGATCTAGTTAAGCCAGTATTCGATTGACTCCATAGCCCAATGGCTTGAAGGCCTTGCTCTATCCATTTGTTCCCAAAATTCCACCACCCAACAAAAAATCCCCTACAAGCTTTCATAGCTAGCCTAATATCTCACAAAACAAAGCTAAATCATAAAGAGAGAGCCCTCTTTGAGTACAGATTGGCTAGATTCTGTACTTAAAAGATTGGTTTGTAGTTACCTTGGAGTGTCCCTTCTTTTGATAACTTCTAAGGGGAAATCTGAGTGATAACAAGTACATGATGCTGTATTTCGATATGGATTATTTTACACCTTATGGCTACGATTTTCAAGAAACCTAACAAACCTAGGCAAAGTATTAGGCAAGTGCATTGAAGTGAACCCTTCTCTTAGTCAAGAAAAATGTGAATTCTTAATGATTGAAGGGACTATGCTAGGTCATTCCATATATCAGGAAGGACTGCATGTGGACCCAAACAAAATAGCCATCGTCTTTGACATCCTTATGACCTATCATGATGGGCCTTGTGGAGGTCACTATGCAACAAACATGACATCATTCAAAGCATTGCAAGCAGGCTATTATTGGTCTAATCTTCACCAGTATGTGAAAAAGTAAATTAGTCAATGTGATTAGTGCCAGAGGATGGGAAAGCCCACTCTAAGAGATGAAATTCCCCTACAACCCCAAGTGACTTTCGAGCCATTTGATAAGTAGGGCATGGACTTCATTATGCTTATCAACCCTCCTTCAAAGCAAAAAAAACACATCATTGTGTGCACTAATTATTTGACTAAGTGGGATGAAATGAAGGTAATTAAGGTAGCAATAGAAGAGAAGGTGGTTGAGTTCCTAAGAGACAATGTATTTTACAAATTTGGGTACCCTAAAGAGCAAGTCATAGACCAAGGCAAACAGTTTACCTCTAGCATGATTTAAGAACTACTCGGCCATAAAAAATTCAAGCATATGACCTCCACTCCTTATCATCCACAAACTAATGGACAAGTGGAGGTGACCAACAGGGCATTGGAGAACATCTTAACCAAGGTAGTGAGTAGAAGCAGGAAGGATTGGGGAGAGAGAGTAGTTGAGGCCACCTGGGCCTATAATACAACATGGAAGACCATGACTAGATTTACACCCTATGAGCTGGTCTATGGGAAAAAGGCTTTGCTATCCATTGAGTTTGAATATAACACATTGAGGATGGAAGCCCAACTATATTTGGATCTCATTCATGCATAGAAATAAAGGTTGTTACATTTAAATGGCTTTAATGAATTCAGAATCTAGGCCCTCCTACATATAGAGATAGTTTAGCTTTAGAGGAAGATCTGGCATGACAAGCACATCAAGGAGAAGAAATTTCAAGAAGGAGAATGGTCATTGTTCTATGATTCCAGGTTTAAAGATTTCAAGGGCAAGCTAAGGACAAGATGGCTTAGACCTTATGTGGTGGAAAGATGCCACAACAATGGTTCAGTGCAAATCAGAACTATTGATGAAGAAGCCATTCCATTGCTAGTTAATGGACAATGATTGAAAATGTATAATAGGCCTTCATCGAAACAAGATTTCATTGAGAGTATCAATAAGACAGTGATGATGGTAGAGAAAGTTCCAATTCCTCCCTCATCAGGTTAATAAAAAAGGAAAAAAGAATAAGGATTCAATTGGAAACCTCCATGAGGTGCCTGAGTCCCTTCTTTGGGTTGAAAACCTCATAAGGCAACCCAAGGATGAGAAAAAATGAAAAAGAGTAAGAATATCCCTGGGTGAAAACCTTCCTTGAGGCGCCCAAGGTAGATATCTAGGGTGAAAACCTCTTTGAGGTAGCCTAGGTGTTTTTAAAATAAAATAAAATATAATAATAAAAAAAAAAAGAAAAGAAAGAAAAAACATAATTGTTATTTGCATGTGGGTGAAAAACACAAGAAAGGAGAAAAGAGAAGATCCAAAGGGAACCTTGCCTCACATATATTCATCTCCTATGCTCCTTGCCATGCATCCCTCCATCAATTCTATTGTTTTTGACTTGACTGCTTCAATTCAGGTGAAGATTGTGTTTTCTAATAGAATCACCTCAACCATTACCATCATCCCTACATCCACATACAATCCTACTCCCTCTGTCCCTTCATTACAACATCCTCACAACACCATCCAGCAACATGATCAAGAAATTCTAAGGGAGACACCAAAAATTGCCAAGTGGTAATCTAGGAGCTCCATAGCAGCAGAAACATCAGATCCAAGAGCTCCATAGCGGCAGCAACAACATAAAATCTTCAATCACAGACACTTGGAAAAGCTAATAAACCATCATCAGACAATAGAGGAGGAAGAAGAATGACCATCAACAACACCTATGATCTTTGACATCTAGAATATGGCATCAAGACCACAGGTAAGTATCCCACTCACTCACTCATATGCATCATTTGATCAAAAGTTGTAAAAGTTAAGAGGTAGTTGGTTTATAGGTGAAAAGGTGGCAAAAAGGAAATTCTTTAATAACTCAAAAGAGAATGAAAGAGTCCATGGATATATAATTGTTATGGAAACCATTTGAGAATGCTTTAAGAATTAAGACTTCGGGTAGAAACACCAGCTCACCAAAGAATCAGCATACCCTATTTCTTGATGCAATCACTCATATACTCCAACAGCAAAGTAAAGGAAGGGAATTCCCAATAGTTGGCTCACCATGGTTTGATCAAAATCCTCATTGAGGATGTCCTCCAAAGCCTCAAGATCCCCATAACATGTTTAGTCTTCAGAAACTTACCAGCAGAGGATGAAATAAAAACCCTCGTCTATGATGTTAGTCCTTCTGTCAGTGAGGAGGAGGTAAAACAAGAAGAAGATATAGAGCTAGATGGGATGAGATGGGTGAAGAAGAAACTAATATAGAGGAACACGCTAAAAGAAGACAAGGAGGGTGATGCTGAAACAAGAGGAGGAAACAAAGGAAGAAACTGATGGAGATGAGAAAGAGCAACAAAAGGAATAAGATAAGAAAAATAGAGAGGACAACTATAGGAAAAGGAAAACTAGCTAGCATGTATGGCCAACCTATCCTTGGAGGCCATCTAGTGTAGGATGCGAACTAAATCCTATACTCTTTACCTCAGAGAACAATGGCTGCAATTTCAAGTTAAAACACTAGCACAAAGGGGCACCTGAAATTGCAAGAGCAAGCAATTTCACATTTTGAGGATATGTTTAGGCTGCTAAGAGATGATAATATACATGCCTGTTGTTAGGCCCCTATACCAATAGGTGTCATATGTCATGATTGACTTGATGAGCTATTTAATATGTTCATACCTTTTATTGTTGCAAAGGTTTTCCATATTTTCAAAAAAATAAAAAAAAATAAAAAAATGTAAAGAGGGTATACCCTAAAAGAAAAATCAAAGGGTAAAAAGAATAAAGATGGTCAAAAAAGTGAGAAAATGAATCCCAAACAAAAAAATAGACCAGGAAAGTGTGCAAGTCTAAATGCCACTACTTTTTCATTTTCTGTAATAAACAAATTATGTGCAGCATGTCACTTATTCCACAATTTATGAATAGCCAAACTGTTTAAACTTGGCTCATTCATTTTTCAATTTCAAGTTGTAGAAATAGAGAATAAATATTTGACCAAATAGTGTAATCTTGGTAGGTAAGTAGATAGGAAGAGTAAATAAAAGGAGCTCAATAGTTTAATCTGAGCCCTGGATGTAATAAGTGCAGACTTAGGTAGGCTTGCCATGTAAAAGAAAAGGAAGATTTGATAAGGGTTTGCTAGTATAAGTGCACCCAAATAAAGAAGAAAAAATGCTAGGTTAAAGTAGGTAGGGTAGGTAGATGATGTTGCAAAATGATACATGTGATGAATAATGTCTCTAAAATGTGTTGATCTTTCATTTTTTCATAGCAAGGGCAAGGAATATATTACATTGAAGACATCACAAGCAAAGCAAAGTCACAATGATTAACTCCCCTTCTCATTTTCCCTAATTACTCACTAATTTCCCCTAAGGACTAAGGCATTTGCTAAATTGGAGGGGCTCAGAGTATTTCTCTGACTTCTAGAGGGACCGGACCCTTCGCCCAATAATTTAAAAAGCCTAAGTACTTAGAATCATCCATAAACCACTCATTTGATTTCATAAATTATTTTCCTAAGTAAAATACTTTTTTACTTAGGAAAAATACATAATATCAGATAAAAAACCCCTTTTCCACTTTAAGCCTAAGTTTAAATGTATAACCGAAATGTTTTAACTTAGCGCTTTCATTTCATTTATCATATTAACTATTAACATATCATTATATAAATCCCTTGGAAAAATTAACCCACTCCCGCATTATTTAACTATATAGAAATACCCAAAGGGTTATATATCCTACCCTGGTTAAATATAACCATAAATACTCATTAAACAGGTAATTGGAATTAATTAACCCTCACGGTTAGTTAAGAACCACTCCCCAACCAATCATATTACCCCCGATACAATTAAATATTTTTTATTGTGTTGGGCCCGCCACAGTCAAACTCCATCGTAGTATGCCTCGCGTCTACCATTTGATCACCCTTCTATCATTCGACGACCGTTAACAATTTCGATCCCCCCCTAGTGACTACGCGTTAACGTGCAATCACTAGTCGATTTTTACACCGTACTCTCGCCACGTCCTGCAAATCCTGTGGGATCGCTGGCTCTCGACCAAAACCTGACCATGTCCAAAAGTGGTGTGATCCCATACCGCTTACTGCCCTCCATAAATGCCAAAACTTTCTTTCCCGCTTATGTCACCTGCCCGATAAATGAAAAACCCTGCCAACTTAGATTTTGCGAATAAAACCAATGAAATGTCATTTTCAATGTTTTATATGACAAACTATGTTCCCATGCAAAGTGACATCCCAGTCAACTGCTAAAGCTTTCCAACCACCAGTTGTTCAGAAAATTTGTAGCAATGCACTTCAGAACCTATTATTCAACCTACCATTGTATTGTCCATTTCCCCATTACATGTACCATTCAAGCTATCTCAAAGGTCAGGAATTGTGGCATCTATTGCTAGAACCTCTCAACAACCTCCACAGGAAACCAACACACTAGCTATAGAGTCATCCAAAGGCAAAGAACTAGAAACCAGTATTCAAGTCACAAAACAGTCTACAATGTCCCAGCAACCTGAAACTTTCAAAGAACAGGTTCAAATGCCAACTCTTCCAACTCAGGGAAATGTGGAAGAAACTCCAAATCTACAGACTCCTCTGAATGAGGAAGGGAATAAAAAGAGGGACATGGAAACTACTACCCCTGCTAGTGAACCTTCAGAACAGCCTGGAACAAAAAGACAAAGAATGAATCCCCTTGTAGAGGAGGAATTGGTTGAAGAGACTATAGATAGTCAACAAGAAGAAAGGGTAGTTAGCTAGCAAACTTTTCCATTGTGAGGAACATCCACTAGCTCATAGAGACAAGAGATAGAAAGGCAGCAAAGTGCAGAGGTATCATCTCTCAAACCACCAGGAAAAGATGCCTTAGATATTAAGAAAACATTCACAGAAATTAAAGCCAACAATGATCCATTGAGGCTTCAAATTTACAATCAATATTTGAAAATGACCCCCATAAATCAACAAAGATTAATGTCAGCCTATGACATTAAAGAGAGCAAAATGATAATGAGCTACTTCAAGCTTAAAGTACAACAACCTCAATCAGCAACATGTTATATCAAAACAAATTTGGAGGTCATGTCAAAGGATATTCATCCTATGGATCAGATTGAATTGCACAAACAAACTGGAGAAATGGTCTATTCAACCTTGACTGGTAAGGCAATGATGGCCCACAGGCTACAAAATTCTTTGGATAATACAACTGCCCAACTACACTTGTAGAAAGCCTCCTCCCTGGCCAAAGATAATAGAATAAAATCTTTAGAAGAAATAATTATTGGATTGGGACATAATCCCAAAGATGTGAAAGGTGTAGAAGCAATGATCAAAAAGAAAGAGGAAGTAGCTAAAGTTGCCTCCTTCAAGGCATCCATAGACTGCAGAGATTGTAAAGCAGAAATCTGAAGAAGAAATGATGGATTTACTTTTAAAACTTAATGAACGATTAAATGAGATAGAGCAAGCATTAGAAAAGGCACTGAAGGACAAGCATGGAGAGTCGACCTCTCAACCTCCTGTTGTAATACCAGTAGTCTCAACAGCAGTCCCATCTACACTTGGGACAATACTAGCACCAAACATTCCAGCAACCATAGCAGAGATGGTCATAGGTACAACAACAGCAGGATTAGCGCAGGGCAACAGTGCCAATTTGAGCACAAAGGAATTAATAAAGTTAATGGAGGACTTGAAACTACAAGTTTCAGAGCTAAAATAGGTAAAACAACAGTTTGCTAAGATGGAACGAAGCTATGATCTCTCAAAGATAAATGTTGTAGAAAAAACAAGAGAGATTAAAGCATTAGAAAATAAATTGAAAACATTAGAAAAACATCTCACTTTTGACAAGCCTCTTGTAGAAGTTAAGAGAATTCTTTGGGCCAACATCACTCAATCCATAAACGATGTTTGGCCATCCATCCAAGTGATTTTTTAGCAGATTGATCTAATAAAGGAAACCCAAGAAGAAATCCAAAAGACAAAAGCAGAATTAGGAAAAATGCCTAAGGAATCCAATAGGCCTCTACATTTTTTGAATACTAGGAATAAGGAACAGCTGGAAGAATTTGGCGTTAAAGACATAATAGAGACCATATTAGAAAACAAAAGGGTATTAACCAAGAAAACTTTAATGCAAAATTTAGAAAGAAGATGTCATGACATGTAGGCAGAGATTAATGCTTTTATGGAGAAATTTGCTATATTGCAAAGTAAAGGGCTACCCAGTCCTTTAGTGATTAATGACAGATTAATGAGGCATAAAGATTATGTGGATAAATTGAATAAATATGCAATCAAGCAAGTTCATCAACGAGTGCATCAGGAATATAACCACTCCCTACTGGCCAAGTTCTCTATGACAGCCTAGAGAACTTATTCTATGTCGAGCATGAACTAAAGCATTTGTTCCGAATCCAGCCCATATTTTCTAGTATACAGAAATATATGAGACACTTAGAAAGCTTCATAAAACCAGAATACCATAGCCACAATGGTGGGAAGAAATGCTTGAAATTTTGTAATTGATCCTTGGTAAAAGGTAGATTCTGATTTTTACTCCAGTCAGTAAGGGTAAAGAAGATGAAAAGAGATCAACGGGTAAAGAGTATTAGGTGCAAGTATAGTGTATCAATAGGAAGATCAAAACAGAGGAGCCAGCACATAATTACACCAAGTATAGCAAGAGGCCAAATCATAGGCCTAACTCCAGCACATTCTCAAGAATAGGGACAACAAACCATTTGGTTGCCTTATCTGTCATCTACAAAGTCTTCTGGCCTTATTTCCTTGAAAAATATGATTAGTCATCCGAGTTTATATCTAACTTTGTTATGAGATATTTTATTGTAGAATTTTTTGTATAAATACACCCTCATTCAGAGTATTGGGTGTGGATTCTTTGACATCGCTGTAAAACTAATATTTTGGAATAAAAATTGCTATTGGACAAATTTTTCATGGCTGGCTAGATGAAGGATTGATGTAAAGGAATTTCCTCAAGATTCACGTGTTGGACATCAAGAAAATAAGTATCTTATATCTCATGCATTAATGTTTTCTGGTTTATTATATTCCTTATGTTCCATATCTTAACATTAAGCGAAAAAGAATAATTCAGAAAGTTCTTAAGTGCAATCTGTCTTCAATCATTTTCGTTCTCAATGTTTTCTTCTGAACTAGTATAAATAGTGAATTCTTAATTGCTCTTATTTCTTAGTTTATTCATCTTAATCATTTAGTAAAGAATGCTTAATTGATCTTTATTAATGGTTAGTCATGTTCTGCTTTCTTAAAGTATGTGGAAGGATTCTTAGTTTCCCTTTAACCCTTTAAGCCCATCCCATCATTTTAAGTCTCTATTTACTCCTTGTTCAGCTATCTTTCCCTATGAAACCATCCTTTATTGAGAAACCAAATCTAATTGAGCCATTTTCTCTGACTCCATTAGCCTAATGGACTAAACTATTCAGTTCTACCCCTTTGCTACTGAAATTCACCAACAAATTCAAACAAAACCCCAAGCTCTAATAACTAGCCTAAAACCTTATAAAAAAAATCTAAAACTTAAAGAGAGGGTCCTCTTTGGATACAGATTGGCTAGATTCTGTATCTAAAATATTGGTTTATGATTACCTCAGACCCCTTTTCCCTTTTTACAACTTCTGGGAAAATCTGAGTGATAACATAGTGGCGACTCCGCTGGGGAACGAATATTTGTTATCATTATTGTTTACTTTATAACTATAGATGGAGCTTGAAGTTAGCCAAGTAGCCTTCGAATTGCTATTTCTTTGCAAGATCATAAGTAGATGAATGTTGCTTTAGACTATCTCTGGTCTAGTTTATGAACTGAACATAAACTAGTTCCTCAGTCAAACAAATATTTAGGACTGTTTTAAATTAAGTCTCTGAAATCCTAAAGAAACATAGAAGTTCTTAATATCAATTCAGAAAATCATAACCAAGAAATCTGGCTTCAGAAAGGACTCGTTATACTAGGTCAAATCTTGACCCAAATCCACCACTTGTATTTGAGAACCCTAATCCGATTCCCAGAATTCTTAGGAGACAGGAAAGTCTAGAAAGTACTGCTAGTTCTTGACCTATTTACAGATCAACATCTTGCCCTGTAAAGTGGGTTTATCTTAAGGACGAGCCCTTTGATGAATAGTTTGAAACCTCTTTGTTTGTAACATTTTCTGAGCCTGAATTGGTTCACTTGGTTCATGACCCTGTGTTTATTGAAGACTTAAAATTTGAAGTTGTCAGTGTTGCAATTGACAGACATTTACAAAATTCAATACAATCTAAACTCATTTATGAACAAACACCTGACCCCTCTACAATCACTGTTGCGTCTGTAAGTTACTCATCAGTCCTTTATACATCTCAGCCCCAAACCACTCCACCACAAACACCCCCTTCCACCCCTCCATCCACAACTCACATTCCTATTGTTACCCCTACCCCATCTGTTGTTTCAACACTACCTCCAACTATGGAAAATAGGTATACCCCCTTGAATTTACCTGCCAACTTGGGTGCCATGCCCCAAGACTATCAAAGTAAAATCACTCCTTTTGATGGTTCTGGCACTTATACAGCTCAACAACATACCAAAAAAATGACTGACTATTTTTAAATATATGAAATTGATGCTGATGATGTTAAAATGAGGGTATTTGTCCAAAGTTTAACAGGTGAAGTTAGAACTTGGTTTAGAGCCCTAAGAGAAAATAACATAAATAACCTAGAAGCCCTTTATACACAATTCCTAGATCGTTGGGAGAAGAAGAAAGATCCTCTGCAGATCTTATCAGAATATCAAAGCCTTAAGAGAGGAACTTAGGAAATTGTGCAAGATTGTTGCACTAGGTTTAATGTCATTTATAATGCAATTCCTCAAAACCTCAGACCCCCACTGATTTAGCCCTGATGAAATTCCTAGATGGATTTGATTCGGATATGGATTTTCAGCTAAAGGAACGAGCCCCCAGAACTTTAGAAGAAATGTAGAGTATAGCTGTCAGTGTTGAGGCTAATTTGATATCAAATCATGCCAAGGCTAGAAGTGAAAGAAGAATATTGCTCAAAGAAGAATCTTCACATGTGGAACAAAAACTAGATGCTATTGTTAACACCCAGGTTGTTCCCTATGACTCCCAAGGGAATACGGCTGGGGTAACCACTAACCAACCTTTGGATTATAGATCCTAGCCTATCTATAATCAGAGAGGGCTCCCTCTTTAAGTTTCAGCTATGCTTTGTGAGGATTTTAGGCTAGTTAAAAGTTTCAGTTTCCTGTTTAAGACTTTGGTTGGTGAACTTTTGTTGTAAGAAGGGCATGAAGAGTGCAGAAGATGCTAATCCATTGGGCATATGGAGTCAGAAATGTGAGATAGTTCTGGTGCCTGTGATGGAGAAAGTTTTGCTGCAAGGCTACATGGCTATTGTTAATATAATTTTCCAATTTAGTGACTGAAACAATGGTAAGTGGAGTTACAGACAGTGTGATACAAATTTGAACAACAATTTCTACTCAGTAGCATAAATGAATTACTAAATAGTGACTGTGAGATATTCAGGGGTTATTGGAGCAGTTAAGAATTCCAATTTAAACGTCTGAAATTATAGAAAAACATTTATAGTGAAGATAGATTGAGATCAGGGTGTCTCCACGGACAAATCCTGAGCTATTCTTTTTCTTTCTTTCCTAGATTTAGAACAACATATGAGAGTCATGAGGTAAACAAACAACAGAAGCATTAACAGAGATAGAGAAACAATTATTATATCAAGCCATAGCACTAGAATCCTGTAGCATTCAATGGTTCCAATCACAGCATGCACCAGTAAGACTCAGTTCCTGTAAACTCCAAGCTTTATTTATATCATCCTTCTGAAAGTTACAGCCGAGTTCTCATTTCTTCATAAGAGAACAACAAAAACCAATAACCCCTCGAAAGTTTGTGCGAGGGGGAATATATACAATAGGTTTTACAAAATATCTAAATGCTGAGTCATTTGATAAATTAACTATGCTCACCAACTTTACAAAATATCAGATAAGAAAGTTATTGCTACTCTAAATGTAAGATAAATGGTCTTTAATGCTGTCAGGCCTCTTCTTGACCTTTGGAGGAGACTGAGTCGGTTGAGCGTTCTGCTTTACTGCTGAATGATGTGAATGATGTGTCTTTATACTATGTCATGTTGTAGCTTTTCTCGGCCCTATTACCTGTAGCTATCATTGTTGCTTTTGGTGGTCGAATCTTCCTCCTGAGTTGGCTCATTCCACCTTTTTCAGTCATAGTATATGCAACATATTTTTTGAATGTGATGACTTATATATTTCGATGACAAAACTTTGATGAAACCCCCTGTTTATAATAATAACTGTATCATTGAGGTCCACCATTCCTGTGTAGGCAATTGATGCCTCAAAATTGCATCCAAGGTCTCATCTGCCTCTGTGTATTTATAGAAGTTCGGAGGCACTTCAAATAAATGGTTGTTCTCATTCATAATAAAAAACAAATTCTCTACTCTATCATAGAGACTCTGCCCAGATGCTGGCCCTGTTACCTGTGAGTTGCTTGATCCTTGACTGATCTTAATGGTGGCAAATGTGTTCACCCTTTTTGCATAAACCTCATGTGATAGAAATTTTCCTGCACTGTTGAGCAAGCTAGGAAGACCTCTGCCCTGTAATGCTGCAAATTTGTCCATGAACCTATTGACCTCTGTTTGCATGTCCTGGCTTCTTCTATCCAATGTCTGCACCAGGATTTTTAGTGTGAGGACCCTCTTTATTAACTGGATAGTTTCTGTCCTGTTGGAGATCCCAATTGCTGCCAGCTGAGGACCTGTCTGGTTATTAAGCACATTAATCATTCTGTTGGCTATCTCAGGCATACTGCCTAGAGATGCCCTTGCTCTATGGACTTCCTTTTGTGCTTTGCCTATGAGCTCCATTTGCTCATGGATAGTTTGAATGTATTGCCACTGATCTGTTATTGATTGGCCAATGTGGGTCCAAAAAACTGTCCTGATCTTAGCCACCACTTTGTCAAGGGTGAGCTCTTTCTCCAGCTCCTTTATCCTTTCTTTGAGAGCTTTTATTTCTCTCCCTTTCTCAGCCACATTCTGTTTGGATTTGTCATACTTCTCATTTAGCTTGGCCAAATTCTCCTTGGCTCCATTCAGTTCTGTCATCTGGGCTTCGAGGGCCTGGATCTCACTCATCAATTTCTGCATGTCAAGGCTCGGAGCCTGCTCTGTAGTTGGTGTTGGTGCTGCTGTTGATGTTGATGTTGATGGTGCTGCCGGTTCTGTGGGAGGAGGGGTAGTCTTTGGGGGCTCCTCAAGGTTTATAACGTCTGGAGGGGACTGAGAAGTCTGGCCTCCCTCTTTCTGCTGCAAGGCTGCCTGCAGTGCAGCCTCTGTGTCCTCCGGCTTCCCTTCTGTCTGCACTAGTTGCTTGTGCAGTGCTACCAGTAATGTAGCTACCTCCTGGTCTTGCCTCTACTAAGCAACCTCATCTGTTTGGGGGTGAATGGTTGCTGGGAGCTTTACCTTCTTTCTTAGGGCTGCAAGGTCTTCATCTCTTACCTTTAGCAGCGATTGTATGGCCTTTGGATCCTTGGGGTCATGCCCAAGCTCTATAATTATATCTTCCAAAGACTTGATCCTGTTGTCTTTGGCCAGGGAGGATGCCTTCTCCAACTCAAGTTGGGAAGCTGTATTATTTAGGTTGTTTTCCAACCTATTAGCCAACAAACATTGTTTTGTCTGCCAATGTTGCATAGACCATCTCACCCGTTTGCTTGTGAAGCTCTATTTGGTCCACAGGGTGGATGTCCTTTGCAAGAACCTCAAGGTTGGTTCTTATATAGTCTGCAGCTGACTGTGGCTGCAGCATGGTGGGCATGAAATGACTCATGGTCATTTTTCCTTCTGTGATGTCATAGGCTGACATAAGCCTTTGTTGATTAGTGGGGGCCATCTTTAGCAACTGGTTGTAGATTTGGAGCCTGAGTGGCTCATTTCTCCTCTTGATCTCAATAAATTGTTGCTTGATTCCTGTCTCTACTCTCCTTTGATGACTTGAGGAGCTGACCTCTCCTCCAATAGTTCTCTCTTGTTCCTGCTGAAAGGAACTGGCAGATGCCTCCATACTTGGTGGGACCATTCCCAACGATTGCCCCATAGGAATCTCTTCCTCAGAGAAGGGATTTAATCTCTGCCTTTTCTCCCCTTGATCTGTTGACGTGGTGAGGGGAGTTTCCTGTTCTCTGTCCCTCTTCTTTCCCTTTTCCTCCTTTTGTGGAGTTTGAAGCACTGAGGCCTCCACTGCCTTTTCTTGCCTAGAAGGCATTTTCTCTTGAGCCTGTTGCTCAGTAGGTGTTGGGGCTTCAACCATTTGCTCTTGCTGCATAGGCTGCCCCTCTTCTTGATGTTCTTCTTGCTGTTCAAGTTCCTTTTCTACTTGCTATTTTGTTTGCTGCTCTGTCATAGGAGGTGGCTGTTCCTGCTCCACCTGCTTGCCTTTATCTTTATTTGATTCCTGTTGGGCAATTTCGGCTGGTTGCTGCTGGCCTGTGGAAGATGAGGCAGCTGCTCCAATTTGCCTTTGACAGGAGGAAGAAACCTGCCCACAAGTTTCCAAGTCAGCCTCTTTTTCAAGATTGCTTGCTTCTCTTCGTAGAATTTCTTCTTTACCAATTGGCTCTTCTATGGTGCCTTCTTTCCAGCTTAGGGCATTGGCATACTGCTCAATATGATGTATTTTCACATGAGCATAGCCACCCAATTTGTATTTTATCCTCCTAAGGGAAATGAAGTGATTAGGGTCATAAGGTACCCATTTGAAACTGGTTTGCAGTCTGAGGGTCTCTAGGATCCTATCAGCTTCCTTCCATCCTTCCTCCTTTTTATTGTACAGAAAAGGGCCCAGCTGATTTCTCACCTTTAGTTGCACCTTCTTGTTTTTACTTTGGAAATGGATATAGTCTGCATTTCCAAACTGCCTGAAGTACTCTAGGGAAAAGAGTCTCATAGGGACATATTTTGGCAGCCTATAGGGATTTAATTCACAACCATATACTCTGATTATTGTATGGTGTTGATAAAAATACCAATCACCAATGCTGTAGGCCTTTGAGAGTTGAAGAATTCTTTGCATTTCCTCTGTCAATCTGGCAGGAGGGACACCCAATAACAAGGTCATAGCTGGATGGATGAAAAGGTCAATGAATTCACAGTATGTGTAAGGTGAATAAGCTAGAATATGGTAGACTGAAGACCAAAACACAACCGACCTTGGGCGTCCCTGGGCATCTAGCTTTTTGAGAGGGACAGGGAAGGCATCAGGCTAATAGAACAAGAATAGATGATACATGTACCCGGTGTATTTAAACACCGTTTCCCTTTCTACATTCATTAATTGCTCATGAATCTTATTGGCAATAAAAGTGGCAAAATCATAATGTACAGCAGGAGGCATTCCTGCGGAGAAAATGGACAGCATGGCCATAATGGTTTCGTCCAGATCCTCATATGACACATAACCCAGGATGAAACTGATCAACTCCACCAGCATTTTACCCAACTCATTAAGATATTGATATGCTATGGGAAGGGCAGTGCTCATAGATTGATATTGAGGCTGAATAAACAACTGATTAATCCTGGCAATCTGATCACTGGACAGGTTGCCCCCTTTCGTTATCAAGTCCTGGATGGAGAGAGGAGTTAGGGGTTTTGTGGTGTGAAAGTGGAGCATTTCATTGATGGCCTCAGGGGTGATATGGAACAATACTGAGCCTGAGGGGCTGAGGACGACTCTCTGACAGGGGTCATAGTTCGACCTGCATTGATTTATCAAGTCTGGGAGGACATTGACTTGAGGAAGGTTGTAAATGGGTATGTGGGAGTCCCAAATTCCTAAGGTATCAGCCCCACTGAGATATTGGGCCTTCAACTCATTCAACAGATGAATATTGAATTTGGCTGTCATGGCCATGGAGTCTAACATTTGGTAATCTCTATCACCCAGGGCCTTCCACTCTAGCTCTCTATGCGAGGCGTTCAGAGGCCGAACATTCAGGGCTACTGGTGTTTCCATGGCTGGGTAGTGCTTGAGAGTTTGTACTGAAACTGGCTTTAGTGGGCAGGAGAACACTAAGGGCTAATTCTGCAGAAGTAAAGCCAATTATAAGGGTAAATGAGGCCACTGTGGTGACAAATGGTGTAGAATGCTCAAAGGGAGTTAATTTAGGGTCTGTAGGGACTGGCAACTCTGTTTTTCCAGTGAATTATGCCTTTCAGGTTTTCAGTCCACGACTGCGCGGACAGAGTGGGAATTCAGGAAAAGGTGACTGTATGTGGGTTCAGTAGGTGAATTTTGACCCTGCCAGTGCGAAAGGATGCTGGTTTACTGGGAATTTACTGGTAAATTGGTTGTAATTACTATTGTTTAATTGAGTGCTGTAGAATTATGGACAGAAGCGAGCTCTGAGGGGATGCTTTGGGTAAATACCTGGTAAATTGCCGGAAATAGTCGCAAATGTAGGCAGGTGGGAGGCGGCAGCGTCCTTCAGGTTGATTTTTGCAGGTTGGCAACAGGTGGTCGTAAATTACATGCAGAGGTGAGCTGTAGTCCAGTTTGCAAAAGTGAGAAAAAATGCGAAAATTGGCTAAAATATGGACTTTTAGGCTATTCGCGCGCTTTTTGGATGACGTCAGCATGACGTCATCAGGTGGAGTCAGGGTCGGGTGACGTCAGCATGACGTCATCTGGTGACGTGGCAGTTTGTGAGTGGTCCACGGGGATTCGCAGATGGCGGACACGTAGGAGCGCTGGCGGTCGGGGGTGCTGACAGGGCACTGAGTGGAAGTGACGTGGGCGGGCGTGGCACTGGTGTGGGCAGGCGGTATAGCTGAGCGGTAAGTAGCTTTTCTCGGACCGCCTTCTATACGGTCGCGGTATTGTCAGAAGGCGACCCGAGAAAATCTGGGGGTGATGCGTGGCGGAGGCCTGACGTCACCCTCTGATAGTTTCTCGGAAGGTATCTTTCGGTCACAGAGGCCCGTCCGATATCATGTGGGCCGTCGGATGGGAAAGCCCAGATCCGACGGTCGACGGGTCGATGAGTTGCAAGTATGATATGGAAGGTGGGCAACATAAAATATTGATATTTTTGGAAATACGAGCCCGGCGGAAACATTAGCAAAAGTGGGTTTTCGGGTTATTTTGCAGAGTTACAGGTTAAATGGATTTTTGCAAAGGTTAACTTACAAAACGGGTTTTTGGCTAATTAATCCGAGCAAATCTCAGATTAATCCCAGGATTAATTTTTTGGCGCTCTTTGGGTCGCGCTCAAATGTTTTTAGCGTCTGAAGACATTTGAGAATCATACATAGAGCTATAATGCTCGGGGAAGGGGATACTTCGATTTTTTGGGTTTTTTGCCAAGTTTTACATAGTAATAGGGGAATAGGGGGTATAGGGAGTTCAATAGTGATAGGTTAGTAGTTAATATGAGCGAAAGAGGTGGATGGGAGAGGAATACTAAGTTTTTATGAAATCAACTTAGTTTTTAGGAAGTAGATCAAAATGAAAAGAATATTTGCACAAGAAATGTGGCTTTTAAAGAAACTAGAACCAACAAAAGACTTTGATTTTCTTTGTGTACATGGGTGGCATAGGGATGTTAGTCATGAATGTGATAGGGGGTGATTTGGAAGTTAGACATGCTCCATTAAGCTTCTGCAAGACTGCTGCAAAATAGGCCATTTGTACTGGCACCATGTTTTTACCTTTGCTTTAGGCCGGTGAAATTCCATGAACCATGCTTTCTGCAACCCCCTCTGCCTACCCACTCTATTGCCTAGCATTTTTTGTTACTTCCAAGGAGGGTGCACTTAGATTTGCAAACCCTTCTGTGCCTTTTCTTTTCCTTTGGCTTTCTTTTGATTTTCTATCTAAAGCTACCCTTATTGCTTCCAAGGCCCTAGATTAAGCAGTTGGGAACCTTTTCCCTCTACCTATCTACTTTAACTGCCAAGATTGAGCTGTTTGGACAGGTTTCTTTCTCTAATCTATAACAAAAATTGAAACATGGCATGACCCAGCTTAGGCTGTTGGATCACCCCTCCAGAAGTAGGACAGCATCAACCAAAACAAGTATACTTCTTCCACAAGAATATGAGATCTTTGTATCACCAAAGTAGATCATATTGGCACTTCCCCTGCCAATCATGAAAAATGAAACCTATTGGTATAGGTAGCTAACAGCTATAATCAAAGGAATGGAAAGATTAGGGGATAGGGTAGAAACCATAGAAAGAAAATCATCTTGGGAGGGTCAGCAAGCCAATACAGGGAGGAATCCCAATTTCCGAAAAAGCCAAAATCCAAACACTAGGAAAACTGGCCCTGATCAGAACATTAGACCCCCTTTCCAAGAGAATTACATAAAAGCTTCTAGTTCTAAAGATCCCCCTGAGGATAATCAGATTAATCTAATGGGACTCAAAAATGAAGGAGAAGTGTTTCTAACTCAAGAAGATCAAGATGCTCATGTTCTTAAACAATTTCAAACCCAGTCAGGAGAATCATTTGATTTCAAGGAGCGATATGACACAACTATCTATGAAGTGCAAAAACAATATAATTTTAGAAGTAGAAGAATTGATGTCCCTGATAGCAACAAATGGAAAGGTCCAAAACAACCGGAAAAAGGAAAAGCAGTACCTCCACATGTACAAATTTTGTCCAGATCTAATAATAACCCCTCTAATCTAATAATAGAAGATATATTTGACAATCAAGAGAATAATAGAGACTCTTCCATTCCCCTTGCCTCTAAGGCAACTGTGGAAGAGCCTCTAGAAGTTAATCTAGGAGAAAATGTAAAAACCAACCCTACACATGAAAAAAAAAACACTGAAAATATAGAAAATAGAGAGAATCCAACTGTTCGAAACACTAAAGCCCAAACTAAAAAACCTTTCAATCTAGAAGCCAAAGTAGGAAAATTAAAGGTAGTTGTTGCACTGTCTGAATTAGCTAAACATGATGCCTACAGAGAACAAATCAATAGATCACTTAAAATCACAGGAACCAAAGACTTTGTGAATGTTTTTGATGACCAAACAAAACTAATATTTGGCCCTGAAGTGAATGGGAAACACCTAGAAGGAAGTGTGCCTCCCTTCTATGTGAGTCTAAATATTCATGACAAAATCCTCCATAATGACATGTTTGATTCTTGGGATCTCACAACTTAATGCCTAAGTCTGTAATGGAGAAATTAGATCTTGACATCACAATACCTTATAAAGAGCTCTTTTCTTTTGATTCAAGCCAATTGAGATGTTTAGGATTAATAAAAGACCTGTGTGTTTCTTTAGTTCAGTACCCTGCTAAAACAATCTTGATGGATATAGTAGTAGCAGATACTCCTCCAAAATATGGAATGTTGTTATCCAGGTCCTTGGGTGCTAAAATCCAAGGATCACTACAGTTGGACATGTCTTATGCTACTATTTCTATTTTCGGCCAACCTAAAAAGCTATATCAAGAGACATTAATGAAATATGTAGTAAGTAGCCAGGAGAATCCACAAAATTTTTCTATCTACTCAGTACATTCAGATATGGATTCATTTATTTTATATAATGCCGAAATCAATCCTGCCAACAATGAAAAAGTTCTAACAGTAGAAACAAAAGAAATTGAAACAGGGAAAACAAGTGTACAGATCCAAGAAATCTCAGATACAATTGACAAATCAGATGAAAAAGATAAACTTGATGAGAATGAAAAACTGAAACCCCTAGCTAAACAAATTCCCATTACCCCTGACATAGATTATCTCTATGAAATTCTGTGGAACTTAGAGTTTGATGCTTTAGTCAATAAATTAGGGGCAGGGGCAGGAATTTGGGTGCATAACTTAGAAAGTGACCACGTTGAAGGCCATGCCTACAGGTTGAATTTTAAATGCACCAACAATATGGCAGAGTATAAAGCTCTTTTTCTAGGACTTAAAATTGTAAAAAGGTTAGGAGAAATTAGAGTTTCTGTTATAGGTGATTCATAATTAATAATTAATTAGATCAAAGGAAAGTACCTGACTAGAGATACAAGATTCAGATACTATAGGGGAACAGTTATAGAGATTCTTGATACTTTTCTGAAAACTCAACTTGTTGTAGTATCTAGGAAATACAACTTACATGCTCACAGTTTGGCCATGTTTGCCAGTACTTGTAAATTAGCATTTGAGCCCAACCACCAGTTCACTGTTGAAATTAGGCATAGGCCAACTATCACTGACAATGTAAAGAATTGGCAAGTTTTCGAAAATAATGAGAAAATTAATAACTTTCTGACTTTAGATAATGAATTTTCCCATAGTTATGTAGATATTGATGCTACTAAATAAATAGATGAAGTAGATGCCAATATTGTAGAAGATAGTTCCATTCAAATGCTTCATCCCACAACTTTCACCAAACAGGAAGTTCAAGACTTAAAACAAATGGATCTTGATCAGATAAATGAAGAAGAAACAGAGGTCATAGATCTAAAATATAATCACTTGCCTAAGGGATTAACTCCTCTAGAGGACCTCTTGGACTCCAATGACATTCCTAACAAACCAAAGATGGAACCACTAAAAGCGAACATTGAAGAATATAACTTAGAAACAGAAGAGAATCCAAAAATGATCAAACTATCAAAATCTTTGCCTCCTAACCAAAAGTTAAAATATGTTGAACTCATAAGAGAATTCCAGGATGTTTTTGCCTGGAGTTATGAGGACTTGAAATCATATGATACCTCAATAATTTAGCATACAATACCTTTGAAGGAAGACCAAAAACCATTCAAACAGAAACTCAGAAGAATCAACCATGTCTTACTACCACTGATTGAGAAAGAGATTAAACGTATGTATGAAGCAGGGATACTTGCACCTATAAGATTTTCAGAGTGGGTATCTAATTTAGTACCTACTAGGAAGAACACTGGTGAAATCAAACTATATGTAGACCTGAGGAATGTAAACAAAGTTTCTTTAAAGGATAATTACCCTTTACCTAAAATGGATCACATTTTGTAAAGGGTAGTGGGAGCCTCTAGGATTTCACTTTTGGATGGGTTTTTAGGGTTAACCAGATCCTAGTTCACCCTGATGATCAAGGAAAAACTTCCTTTACCACACCATGGGGTACATTTATGTATATTAAAATGCCTTTTTGACTTAAAAATGTAGGAGCTACTTTTCAGAGAGTAATGGACATTGCATTTGCTAAAGAGATTCATGATTTTCTTGTCATATATTTAGATGACCTAACTGTTTTTTCTAAGTCAGATGAGTAGCATTTAGATCATCTTAGGCAATTATTTCTCAAATGCAGGAAATATGGTATCTCTTTAAATCCTAAAAGTCTTTGTTTGGTCTTGAAGAAGGTAAACTCCTAGGTCACATTATCTCAAAGGATGGAATTCAGATTGATCCTGCCAGAATAGAAGCAATTTTGCAGATACCTCATCCTAGAAGTATCAAAGAACTTCAAGCTTTCTTAGGAAAGATAAACTTTTTGAGAAGATTCATATCTAATGTAGCAGAATTAATTAGGTTACTCAATAACATGTTAAGGAAGGATTCAAGTATAAAATGGACAGTTGAAGCCAAACAAGCTTTTGAAGAAATTAAAATGGCTTTGACCAAAACACTGGTCCTTACTAGTCCCCAATTTGACAAAGACTTCATAATTTTTTCCTTTGCCTCAGAGCACACTATAGTAGTTGTTTTACTACAAAAGGATGACGAAGGATGTGAGAAACCCATAGCCTTTTTTAGTAAAGCACTTATAGATGCATCACTGAAGTACAAAATCATGGAAAAATAAACATTTGCACTTGTTAAAGAAATTAAGGACTTTAGAGTTTACATGTTGTATTCTCATGTGATAGCCTATGTACTAAATGTTGTTGTCAAGGACATCCTGACTCAGGATGGAATTGAAGGCAAAAGGGGGAAATGGATTGCTACCATATCAGAATATGATATTGAAATAAAACCTACAAAACTGATAAAAGGACAGGGATCGGCTAAAATCATGGCAGAAACAAACTGCCAAGCCTTGGACATAAATGAATTGGACAACGAACAGGAGATGGCAACTCTACAAATCAGCCAGGCATTTTTAGATTCACCTTGGTATGCTCATATAATCTATGTATTACAAAACCTGCAGGCTCCTCTAAGGTTGTCCAGAACAAAAAGTAGGTTTTTAAAGATGAAAGCTTTAAAGTTTTGCATTTTAGATAGTGCGTTTTTTTGGAAAAAGCATGAAGTAATCTTATTGATTTGTTTACTAAAGAATGAAGCTAACAAGACACTTGAAGATTTTCATGCAGGAGACTGTGGTGGACACCTCTACTGTAAATCGACTATAGATAAGATCTTAAGGGTTGGTTTCTATTGGCCAACCTTGTTTGCTAATGTAAAAAAAATTGTTACCTCTTGCCATAAATGCCAAATTTTTTAGGGCAAGAGAAAACTATTACCTCTACCCATGAAACCCATCTCTACTGACAAACCATTCCAACAATGGGGTCTTGATTTCATTGGAGAAATCCACCCTCCCTCCTCTGGCCAACATAAATGGATCCTTATTGCCATTGATTACTTTACAAAATGGATAGAGGCCATACCTTCTAGACAAGCCACAGATGCAGTAATCATAGGATTCCTAGAGACCAACATATTATCCAGATTTGGCTGCCCAACAAAAATCATAACAGACAATGTTGCATCCTTTAAATCAAGAAAAATGATTAGTTTTGTAACAAATACCATATTACCTTAGGCCATTCCACAGCCTATTACCCCCAAGGAAATGGATTAGCTGAGTCTTTCGACAAAAGCCTCATTAATATCATTAAAAAATTGTTGGAAGAAAATAAAAAGACTTGGCATAAGAAACTGGTAAATGCACTATGGGAAGACAGATTAACAACTAAAAAATCGTTGGGACTAGTCCTTATGAATTAGTCTATGGTATGGAGGTAGTATTCCCTTCATCATTAGGAGTTCATGTTATGAAACTACTTCAAGAAGCCCAAGTGGAACCCAATGATATCCAAAGGAGGATTAATCAGACCATAATTCTACAACAGACTAGAGAGGAAGTATATCAGAGATCCCAAATATGGCAAGAAAATCTCAAGAAGATATTTGATAGAAGAACTAAAGCAAAAGATTTCCACCCTGGAGATAAAGTGCTGAGATGGGATTCCAGAAGAGAGGACAAGGGGAAACATGGGAAGTTTGACTTCCTATGGAAAGGTCCATATATTATCGAGGCCCTAAAAGGAAACAATACATATTATTTAAAGAACTTGGATGGTACATCATCAGAGGAAGGACTAGTCAATGGTTGAATGATAAAACATTACTTTAATCCTACCTATTAAGATTACCATGATGACTAACTTGTACATACTATATCCTTCGTAATGTCACAGTTTTGATTGGATAGTAACTTTTGGAGTTGAAAATTGAAGAGAAGGCCCTAAGCTTCAGAAGTATCATTGTCATACATATAATAAAGCGGTAGGAAGAAGAAGATTGCAGAATATAGTCAGAGTCATTCAGAGGCCATCTAATCTACTGTTCTTGACTTTCCACCAGGGAAAGCCATCCCCATGTGGAGCCAATGTTAGGATCCAATACCAATAAGTGTCATATGTCATGATGGAATTGATGAGCTATGTAAAATGTTCATACATTTTCTTGTTGCAAAGGTTTTCCATATTTTCAAAAAAATAAAAAAATTTAAAAAATGTAAAGAGGGTATACCCTAAAAGAAAAATCAAAGGGTAAAAAGAATAAAGATGGTAAAAAAAGTGAGAAAAAATGAACCCCAAACAAAAAATAGACCAAGAAAGTGTGCAAGTCTAAATGCCACTACTTTTTCATTCTCTGTAATAAACAAATTGTGTGTAGCTTATCACTTATGCCACAATTCATGAATAGCCAAACTGTTTAAACTTGGCTCATTCATTTTTCAATTTCATGCTGTAGAAATAGAGAATAAATATTGGACCAAACAGTGTAATCTTAGTAGATAAGTAGATAGTAAGAGCAAATAAAAGGAGCTCAACAGTTTAATCTGAGCCTTGGATGTAATAAGTGCAGACTTAGGTAGGCTTGCCATGTGAAAGAAAATGAGGATTTGATAAGGGTTTTCTAGTCTAAGTGCACCCAAATAAAGAAGAAAAAATGCTAGGTTAAAGTAGGTAGGGTAGGTAGATGATGTTGCAGAATGATACATGTGATGAATAATGTCTCTAAAATGTGTTGATCTTTCATTTTTTCATAGCAAGGCCAAGGCATATATTACATTGAAGACATCACAAGCAAAGCAAAGTCACAATGATTAACGCCCCTTCTCATTTTCCCTAATTACTCACTAATTTCCCCTAAGGACTAAGGCTTTTGCTAAATTGGAGGGGCTCAGAGCATTTCTCTGACTTCTGGAGGGATCGGACCCTCGGCCCAATAATTTAAAAATCCTAAGTACTTAGAATCATCCATAAACCATTCATTTGATTTCATAAAGTCTTTTCCTAAGTAAATTCCTATTTTACTTAGGAAAAATACACAATATCACCTAAAAAATCCCTTTTCCACTTTAAGCCTAAGTTTAAATGTATACCCAAAATGTTTTAACATAGCACTTTCATTTCATTTATCATATTAACTATTAACATATCATTATATAAATCCCTTGGAAAAATTAACCCACTCCCGTATTATTTAACTATATAGAAATCCCCAAAAGGTTATATATCCCGCCACGGTTAAATATAACCATAAATACTCGTTAAACAGGTAATTGGAATTAATTAACCCTCATGGTTAATTAAGAACCACTCCCCAACCAATCATATTAACCCCAATACAATTAAATATTTTTTATTGTGTTGGGCCCGCCACAGTCAAACTCTGTCGTAGTATGCCTCCCGTCTATTGTCTAATCACCCTTCTATCATCCAACAGTCGTTAACAATTTCGTGCCCCCCCCGGTGACCGCACGTTAACGCGCGATCACCAGGCGGTTTTTACATCTTACTCCCGCCATGTGTTGCAAATCCTATGGGATCGCTGGCTCTTGGCCAAAAACTACCCATCTCCAAAAGCAGTGTGATCCCATTCCACTTAATGCTCTCCACAAACGCCAAAACGTCCTTTCTTGCTTACGTCACCTACTCGATAAACGGAAAACCCCGCCAACTTAGATTTTGTGAATAAAACCAATGAAATGTCATTTTCATTGTTTTATATGACAAACTGTGTTCCCATGCAAAGCAACATTTGAGTCAATTACTAAAGCTTTCCAACCAGCACCTGGTCAGAAATTTGCAGCAACGCACTCTGGAACCTATTATTCAACCTGCCATTGTACTGTCCATTTCCCCATTACAGGTACCATTCAAGCTATCTCAAAGGTTAGGAATTGGGGCATCTATTGCTGGAACCTCTCAGCAACCTCCACAGGAAACCAGCACACCAGCTATAGAGTCATCGAATTACAAAGAACTAGAAACCAGTATTCAAGTGACAAAACAATGTACAATGTCCCAGCAACCTAAAACTTCCAAAGAATAGGTTCAAATTCCAACTCCTCCAACTCAGGGCAATGTAGAAGAAACTCCAAATTTACAGACTCCTCTGAATGAGGAAAGGCATAAAAAGAGGGACAGGGAAACTACTACCTCTATAGTGAACCTTCAGGACAGCCTGGAAGAAAAAGACAAAGACTGAATCCCCTTTCAGAGGAGGAATTGGTTGGAGAGACTACAGATAGTCAACAAGAAGAAAGGGTAGTTAGCTAGCAAACATTTCCATTGAGAGGAACATCCACTAGCTCACAAAGACAAGAGCTAGAAAGGCAGCAAAGTGCAGAGGAATCATATCTCAGGCCACCAGGAAAAGATGCCTCAAATATTAAGAAAACATTCATAGAAATTAAAGCCAACAATGATCCATTGAGGCTTCAAATTTATAATCAATATTTGAAAATGGCCCGCACAAATTAACAAAGATTAATGTCAGCCTACGACATTAAAGAGGGAAAAATGATAATGAGATACTTCAAGACGAAAGTGCAACAACCTCAGTCAGCAGCAAATTATATTAGAACAAATTTGGAGGTCATGTCAAAGGATATTCATCTTATGGATCAGATTGAATTGCACAAACAAACTGGAGAAATGGTCTATTCAACCTTGACTGGTAAGGCAATGATGGCCCACAGGTTACAAAATTCTTTGGATAATACAACTACTCAACTACACTTGGAGGAAGCCTCCTGCCTAGCCAAAGATAATAGAATAAAATCTTTAGAACAAATAATTATTGGATTGGGACATAATCCCAAAGATGTGAAAGGTGTAGAAGCACTGATCAAAAAGAAAGAGGAAGATATTGTTGCCTTGAGGAAGCAGCTAAAGTTGCCTTCTTCAAGGCATCCACAGACTGTAGAGACTGTAAAGCAGAAATCTGAAGAAGAAATTATCGATTTACTTTTAAAACTTAATGAACGATTAAATGAGATAGAGAAAGCAGTAGAAAAGGCACTGAAGGACAAGCAGGGAGAGTCGACCTCTCAACCTCTTGATGTATTACCAATAGTCTCAACAGTAGTCCCCTCTACACTTGGGATAGTACTAGCACCAAACATTCCAGCAACCATAACAGAGGTGGCCACAAGTACAACAATAGTAGGATTAGCACAGGGCAGCAGTGCCAATTTGAGCACAAAGGAATTAATAAAGTCAATGAAGGACATGAAACTACAAGTTTAGAGTTGAAACAGGTAAAACAACAGTTTGCTAAGATGGAACGAAGCTATGATCTCTTAAAGATAAATGTTGCAGAAAAAACAAGAGAGATTAAAGCATTAGAAAATGAAGTGAAAACATTAGAAAAGGATCTCACTTTTGACAAGCCTCTGGCAGAAGTTAAGAGAATTCTTTGGGCCAACATCACTCAATCCATAAACGATGTTTGGCCATCCATCCAAGTGATTTTTGAGCAGATTGATCTAGTAAAGGCATCTGAAGAAGAAATCCAAAAGACAAAAGCAGAATTAGGAAAAATGCCTGAGGAATCCAAGAGGCTCATACATTTTTTGAATACTAGGAACAAGGAACTGCTGGAATAATTTGGCATTAAAAACAGAACATAGACCATATTAGAAATCAAAAGGGTACTAACCAAAAAAACTTTAATGCAGAATTTAGAAAGAAGATTCCATGACATGTAGGTAGAGATTAATGCTTTTATGGAGAAATTTGCTATATTGCAAAGGGCCACCTAGTCCTTTAGTGATTAATGACAGATTAATGAGGCATAAAGATTATGTGGATAAATTGAATAAATATGTAGGTAATCAAGCAAGTTCATCAATGAGTGCATCAAGAATAAAATCACTCCCTACTGGCTGAATTCTCTATGACAGCCTAGAGAACTTATTCTATGTCGAGCATGAACAAAAGCATTTGTTCCGAATGTAGCCCACATTTTTCAGGTATATAGAAATAGATAAGACACTTAGAGAGCTTCATAAAACCAGAATACCACAACCACAATGGTGGGAAGAAATGCTTGAAATTTTGTAATTTATCCTTGGTAAAAGGTAAATTCTGATTTTTACTCCAGTCAATAAGGGTAAAGAAGATGAAAAGAGATCAACGAGTAAAGAATATTAGGTGCAGGTAAAGTGTATCAGTAGGAAGATCAAAACAGAGAAGCCAACACATAATTACACCAAGAACAACAAGAGGCTAAATCATAGGGCCTAACTCCAGCACATTCTCAAGAATAGGGACAACAAACCATTCGGTTGCCTTATCTGTCATCTACAAAGTCTTATGGCCTTATTTTCTTGACAAATATGATTAGTCATCCCATTTTATATTTGACTTTGTTATGATATATTTTCTTGTAGAATGTTTTGTATAAATACACCCTCATTCGGAGTATTGGGTGTGGATTCTTTGACATTGCTGTAAAACTGATATTTTCGAATAAAAAGTGTTGTCAGATAAATTTTTCATGGCTGGCTGGATGAAGGATTGATGTAAAGGACTTTCCTCAAGATTCATGTGTTGGACATCAAGCAAATAAGTATCTTATGTCTCATGTGTTAATGTTTTCTAGTTTATTATGTTCATTATGTTCCATATCTTAACATTAAGCGAAAAACAATAATTCAGAAAGTGCTTAAGTGCAATATGTCTTCAATCATTTTTTTTCTGAATGTTTTCTTCTGAACTAGTATAAACAGTGAATTTTTAATTACTCATGTTTCCTAGTTTATTCATCTTAATCATTTAGTATAGAATTCTTAATTGATCTTTATTAATGGTTAGTCATGTTCTACTTTCTTAAAGTATGTTGAAGGATTCTTAGTTTCCCTTTAACCCTTTAAGCCCATCCCCTCATTTTAAGTCTCTATTTGCTCCCTGGTCAGCTATCTTTCCCTATGAAACCATCCTTTATTGAGAAACCAAATCCAGTTGAGCCATTTTCCCTAAATCCATTAGGCCAATGGACTAAACTATTCAGTTCTACCCCTTTGCTACTGAAATTCACCAACAAATTCAAACAAAACCCCAAGCTCTAATAACTAGCCTAAAACCTTTTAAAACAAAGCTAAAAATTAAAGAGAGAGCCCTCTTTGGATACAGATTATCTAGATTCTATATCTAAAATATTGTTTTGTGGTTACCTCGGACCCCTTTCCCATTTTTACAACTTCTGGGAAAACCTGAGTGAGAACACCTCCTAAAGAAGATGGAAAAAACTGCCACACAACTTGAAGACCAGAGAATATCACTCCCCTCAAAGGTTGAGAGAGGCACTCAATAGGACACCTATGTATAAGAAATCAATGCAAAGGTTGAAGGTCAGTTGGATAGGCCTGAAACTAAGTCCACCACTACTCCTAGGGATGCTAAAAGGGAGAAAAGAAGAAGAGGAAAAGAGGAAGTGGGAAGAAGTAGAAAGGAAAGCAAGCTTCTATGAACAAGAAGAAGAGACCACAACAAAAGCATGGGATGTTATAGAGGCTACCAGAGCCATGAAGGGCATGGAAATTGATTAAGTTGCTCAAAGGATGAGAAACACTTTCAATAGAGGGTGATGATGAGCCTCGTCATTGAGTAATTATATGGGCCTTAATTGGCGTTAATTCACCTCCTAGCTTAGTCAAACCAACTACTCTCACCACTTATTGCATACTTTTGATTATATTTTGTTTATGAGATGAGTTAGAGTTGGATATTTGGCTTTGTGGTCTAATGTGCATGTAATGTAGGAATAAAAGATAAAAGCAAGGATAAATGCAGATATACAGGATAAAAGCAAGAAACTATGTAAAAACTTGAATGGGATGAGGGAGAGTAATTATAGGAGGTAAATCCTCCTCATTTACTACCCCTCCATTCGAATATTCCTCCTTCATCTTGGACTGCACACATCCATCACTTTGAAGACTAACAGGCAGTTGAGCAAGTGAAAGTGACACAAACTAGTTTTTCTTGAGTTAGAGGCCAAGCCTCCCTAATGGGAAGGAATTCATTAGATACTTAGGATGTATAAATAGAGAGGCTTTGGACCTCAGTAGGATTCAAACTTCTATTGTAAAAATCTATTTTATTTCTGAGCTGCAAAGACTTCTGACGGTTTGCTCTGTAATTCATGGTTTATCTAATAAAAATGAGTTATGTTTAAGCCAGCTCTGAATTAACTCTAAGGTCTGAAGCTCTCGGGTTAGGGCTCGACCCAAGCAACTACAAATCCTCTTTACTATACATGTATGCTTGTTAGGATATTCCGACACATAGGAAATAGTTAAGTATAACTTGGTCTAGTATAGAGTTAGGTAAAGTGTGTTTCTTTACTCTATACTTTTGTAACTTACAATCCGACGGTCACGATATGTAGTGATCCAATGGTTCATTCTCTCCTCGGTATTACTGACACTTGATTCGTGGCTTAACACCCGATTGGTCCATGATCTCTATTTAAAGAGCATGGAGGGTCATTTGTA